>VYZS01020588.1:3639-17572 GCA_013400695.1 Neodrepanis coruscans | reverse complement strand
GACTGGAACTCAAAACTAGAAAGTATTTTCTTTTATTTAAAAAATATATTATTTTAATATCCAGTCTTGTGAAGGATTAAAAAGTATTGTTTCTAAAGCAGTGTATTCCTGAAAATCAATTGTAGATATCAAATATATGAGCGCTTTGTTTATGTGTTTTTGGGGGTTTTTTTTGTATTGTTTTGGTTTGGTTTTGGGTTTTTTTTTTATTTTTTTTTAGGAATGATAGATAATTGCTACTGAAAAAGAAATTAACTTCAGTTGTTACCTTGTAGCTCCCTCTGTTCTGTCTGAGATGTTGTCAGTGAAATGCTCATTCAGAACTAAGAAATATTGTGGAGACCTACTGCTTAAGGCAGTGAGGAAGTAGAATGAAGGCTGTTTAATTGAACCTGCTAACAATAACATTGACTATTCATGTGAAACAAAAGTGCATAATCAGAGGAACTGGAAGAGAGGGAATATATTAATTCTCAGTGCTGGTATAAAGAAGAAGCTTCGTTGCTTTTTTTTTTTCCTTTCTTTGTTTTGCTTGTTTTTCTTTGTTTTGATGGAACATTATTTTTCGCTATTAAAAGTATTAAAGTATGTTAATAGATATGTAGCAGAGCAAAACTCTGAGATTCCTTCAGGAAAAAAAAAAAAACAACAACCATAACAAAAAAGCCATAAAGAAACAAACACCAAAACCAATGTTTTGGTTTTTTTGGGTTTGGGGTTTTTTTAATATAAAGTAACAGGTCTCAGTAATGTATAATATATTTCATTAGTCCTCTAACAAGTGTGGTGGCTCAATACAACTGGTATCAAACCATGTCTAAAAGTTCTGTTTCCAGAGGATATGGGAGCAATCACATCCATGAGTAAATTGTAATGTGAAAAAATTTACATAGCTGAACAATGCACAGTGGACTTTTCTTGGACTGAAAAACAAATGAAGGCTGAAGTAGAAGGCTCAGGTCCTGAAAACTAAAAAGCATTAAGGTAGACTGGAACAGCGCCAGGTGGTATAGCAACCCTTGAACTCTGATTGATCCTTCTCTTTGGTGACACACACATGTTTCACATACAGGTACCTTGCCTTTCACTCTGAAAGCTGCCAGCTCATGGTCTCTGGTTCTCAGCTTTTTCATCCCTACTTATTTAATGGGAATGAAGTAGGCATTTGAGGACAATACCCAAGTACAATATGATATACACTGTGCAGTTCACGTCAAAACTTCTGTGTTTGTTAAGTTTTATCATACTAAATTAGCCCTCAATTACCTTCCGATGTGTTGCAAAATGAAGGGCAGTCAGTAGTCAGCCACCTTGATACACATGCTGGACATTAATATTGTGGTTGTCATGGCAACAACTCAGTAGTTGAAACAAAAATGTGTCTGCAGAATGTGCAGATGATAGATTTCAAAACTAAAAGGAATTAATAGAATCTTCAGTAAGAAAACAGAAATACTTAGTTAAATGTATTTAATTTAGTATAATGCAGAATTTTTGCATGTCTCAAACACCGTATTATAAACTACATTTGAACAATTTTAGATACCACTGAAAATTAAATAACTCTGTGTTTTAATAGCATGAAATGGAAATGGGATAGCATAGATCCATAGTTTTCCTCTGAAATACTGCTGTTGTATTGAAAAGTAGATAATTTATGCATGGTTAAATACTTGAAGTTGATATTCAGACATATTGACATGATAGTATATAAACACGGTTCACTGAAGCTGAAATAATATCTTGAATGCAAGTAATCATAAAATTACAGCTTAGTGTACTTTTCAAGAATTTGAAATTTTCAGTTAAGGGAAAGAATGTCAAAGAGATAGAGTCTTCTTAGTTCTTAACTAGTAACCTTGGGAATTTCCAGCCAAATCCTCCTGGAAATTATTACTCTTTACTAATACATATTATTAAATATAAGAGAATTTTTCTTTCCCTGTTGAAATCTGACCTTCCCATTCTAAAGCAATAAGATGTAGTACATCTCACATAACTATTTAAGTACCCAAGTGATTAGTTCATGGTCATGCAGCTATCAGATCCGGTTGCTGACTCCTGTATTTTTTTGGTTGCATAAAACTGGTCATGCATTTGATTTCTCATAAAATATTGCAGACCAGGAAAGTAACTCTTCTAGTAATATCAATACTTCACTGAGGATTCACATTATTGCATTAAGAATCTGAAAACAGGTGAGAAAAAAAAATAACTGGAAGGCTTTGAGGTTTATGATAAGTATAGAACAACAGAAAAAAAAATTAGAGGAAATATTTATAGCCTAATACAACAAACTTCAGAGAAGCACTGTAAGTGGTACTGATAAAAGAAGGCAGGAGATGTTTAAAATTTTTCTGTTGCTTAAATATAAAGCAGGAGAATATTGCATGATATAATATATCATGTATGATTCAAGTAAAGTTCTTAGTAGTCCTTTTTATGAGTTGGGACAATGTGGGTACTGGGATTAAGAAAGGAAAAGAAAAAATTCCAAATAATCTCAAAGCAAAACTGAGATGGTGCCAGCTCCATACTTATCTGTATTTTAATGCCAGGAAAGGTAAAATGAATATTATATTGGTATAATTCAGAAGATAAATAACTATTTTAAAAAGGTATTTATCACAAAAATTATTGTTCAAACTGTGACTGTACACATATTTTGATGTAACTCCATCAAACTTTTGAAGCTCTTGATATCATACAGGATAATTAAGTATTTAATCATATAAGCAATTACAAAAGGTATATAGACTTTAAAATCTCATAAATTAAGTCACAAAAATTTGAAGAGAGATGAAGATATTGCAAAAATATATATATATTCTCTTCAATCATTAAAAAATTGTACGTGTATGAATGTGAAAGACTGACTTAGTATTTAAAATGTCACAGAGTGAAGCCTTCCCAAAACTATATTGATGAGACCTTAACTACGTTAACTAGCGAAATGTCATTAAGTGATGTTCATATGTGTTGGGAAAGCAAGGAAAGTGCAGATAATTATTAAGGGGAGATGTGTCACATACCTCTGAATTACATATACCCTGATGTTGTTGTTTTACTCCATCCAGCAACCAAGCTCCATGCAGCTGCTCAACCACTTCCTGACCAGAGTGATCAGGGAGAGAATCAGAAGGACAAAAGATAAAGAACATGTGGGTTGAGATAAAGACAGTTTAATAGGAAAAGCAAAATCTGCACATATAAGCAAAGAAAAACAAGCAATTAATTCACTGCTGCCCACAAGCAGGCAGGTGTTCAGCCATCTCCAGGACAGCAATGGCCCATCATGCGTAACATCTCCAAACATCCCGCTGCTCCCTCCTTCCAGCCAGTTTATATGCTGAGCAAGATGTCATATAATATGGAATATCCCTTTGACATTTGGGTTTACCCGTCCTGGCTGTGTCTCCTCCCAGCCTCCCATGCATACCCAACTTTCTCGCCAGCATGGCACTACAAGAAACAGAAAAGGTTTTGTCTCTGTGTAAGCACTGCTCAGTAATAACAAAAACATCACTGTGTTGAGCACAAATACAAAACACAACTCCACAGTAGTCACTGTGAAGAAAATTTGCTCTACCCCAGTCAAAACCAGCACACTTGCTCTGATATTTTAGGTATGAGTGGGAAAGAAATAAAGCATCACTCTTTCACATCTTGGTAGCAGAAATAACTCAGGAAATATGCTAACTGGCTCTAGACACAGTAAAATTTCAAGATTAGCCTGAAGTAATGTAACCAGCAAGGCTACTAGTTTCTTGTGGGCCCATCTAAGTCAGAAAACAACAAATAATAAAAACCCCCCTAGCCTCTTAGTAGAGGCTGTGTGTGAGACATATTCATTATATTCTGGGCAGCCCTGGAGAAGCTGTCATTCCGAGGCAACCTGGGAACACAACCACACCACACCCTAGAGCTCTGGCTGGCTGGAACAACAGAATTTCCACCTGGGAATAGGGGGTGTGGCCACAGGAGGCCCAAAACACATAAAAACAGCAACACGAGCTCCACACATTGTTTAAACCTGTCATTTTCTATATTCCTGTAGCTGGATCTGTGCTTGATCTAGGGATCGTAGCTGTAATTCTCTTTTTATTTTTCTTTTTTTTTTTTTTTTTTTTGTTTACCCTACTCACTTTTCTTAGTATTTTAGATAACTTGGAACGGGTGGGTTGGATTTTCCTAAATTGTATGAGTTAGTATGCGCTAAGTCAACACTTTGTGGAATGATTTGTTTTGGTTGTATGTTACCCTTTAAACTTTTGCCAAGTTACCTTTTTTTTCAAGTTTAACATTAAAAGTATCTTCTTAGAAAATTGTTCAGCTTTTTCTCCTATGCATTCTCTCTTAAAGTGTTAAAAGAACTGAGGGCTCTTCTAATAATCCAAAGGGCAGATATTGTTGAAGCCTTGTACATTTTTAAACAAAGCCTCTTTGGTGAGTTCAGATCTTGAGACCTGGGGACTTACAAAATCTCCACAAGCATCTGAAGCCATGCAGAAGCATAAACCCAAGGTGCAAAAGCCATACATAGAGGTCGGGATTCTCAAGGACCTCAGCTACCTACAAGGAATGTCCTACACCATCCATGATGCTGGTTGCAACTGGGACATACAACTTAAATGGTGCGCACGTGCTCTGTACAGTGTGTGTGTGTTTGTGCACGTGCATATGTGTTAAACTGCTATTCATCCACTATACCTGTCCCACTTAGTAAATAAAGCTTGGATTTTTGTTACTGAGAGCTGTGGTTCTGTTTCTGTGCCTATTTCACCCTAAATTTTACCACAGGATAAAGTTATCCAAGTACATGGTAAAGCCATAGTACATCAGAGAATCATGGGAATATACTGTCCTCTCTTAGAAGATGATTTGAATTTCAGCATAGCCAAGAAAAGAAACAGAAAAATTTTACATAGAATTGCATATAATTGTGACAGAAATCAATAAGGGAATATTGGGGTTTTTTTCAAGGTTACTCAAAATTGTTAGTCCTTAAGATTCAAGTTTTAATATTATATACTCACATAGCTGAGGGGGAAAAATTGCAAAATGGATTTTGCTGTTGTAATCTGAAGCTCCATATAACAGGGTCAATCTGTTTTCTGTACAGGTATTTGATATGTTTCATACCAGTATTCTATCTGTTAATTTAAAATGTTTTCAAGGCAGATATTGAAAGAAGAGAGAACATTTGCTTACAATGTTGTTAATTAAGTGTTAGTCTCATGAGTTTTATTAGATTGTCTGAAATCATAAACCCTTCATTATTTCTACTGTCAGCGTTGCTAACAATATTATAAATCTAAACCTTCTTATCCTGATTTCTGTTTGCTGGAATGTTGCATAATTACTGTTAGTTCTCTTAATAATAGCATAGTCTAAATATTAAGACAAAAGGAATTGACAATGGTAGTGAATTTAATCTATATGAAACAAAAGGTAAGGAAAAAAAACCAACCAAAACAGAAATGCAGAGAAATTCTCTCATCTATGTAATTTTTTCATTGCTAAATCAGAAAAGGATCTCTAGATTAAAATTACATGAGGGCAAGGAACAGAGCAATAAACATTAAATACAACCTATAGGTATCTCATAATATCTCTGAAAATAAAATAGTCTAAACGGAGCTGCAACTCTGTGCTTGTGATCCATCCTATGTTTCATCACATGTTTCTAGTTTTTTCCTGCCACAGTCTTTGAACTCATAGGAATAGGTAAAGGAGATTTTTCTAGACTGTAAATACTCCCAAACAAACAAAAACCTGAAAAGTACTCTCAACTGGAACTTTCACAGTCTGCCTGTGTGCTTTTATCTATAAGCAATGCTTCTTGAGTGAAGATTTCCCCTTCAAAAACAAATAGATAATTGTCCATTTTGGGTTGTGTTTTTCTTGAGCCTTTTTTTTTCCCCATACTGTAATTCCCTGCTTGTATAATTTATTCAACCTGTGTTATTCTTACAGCATTAGAGGTATGTTTAGGATAGTCTCCCTATCAGGACCACTACATTTATCAGGAATACTTGAGCAATATTTGGTGGCTATTTTACCTTTGTCTGACCTGAGCTACAAACAAGAGCTCTGCTAGCAAGCTGATAAGTCCAAAACCACCACTGAAACTGTATCAAACCTTAGCTTTGCATTCTCTGAAAAGTGTTCTAGACAAAGGACTTGAGTCCAACTATTTTGCCTGAGATACTGCAGTAGTGTATAAAAAGAGCCTCCTCTGCTGCCTGCTACATGGTATGGTAATATGGCATGAACAGATCTGAAACTTGGTGAAATGGGTTGATCCTGTCTAGACCTCAAGTGTCCACCAAAGCTGCTGTATCACTCTCCTCCTCAGCTGGATAGGGGAGAGAAAATGTAACAAAAGGCTTGTGGGTCGACTTAAGGGCAGGGAGAGATCACTCACCAATTACTATCATAGACAAAATAGATTGGACTTGGGTAAATTAGTAAAATTTTCTACTGATTGTCATGGTTTTACCACTTAAAATAGAAATTCTGACAAGAGCTTTCCCAGGGCCCGGGTTGGGGTGAGAACGCTCTGGAATAGTGCTGGTCTCTCTCTCTGGGCTCCCGAAGAGATGCTGGGATAATTAGAGAAGGCCCACGACTGATCTGAGGACCTACAGCAGCGCAAGCCTCCGCTAGGCTTTTCTGAAGAAAAACACTCAGGCAGTTAGAAAGCTAGAAACCGCGAGCCCCCCCTCCCCCTTCTTTTAGCGCCTGGGAAGGGATTTTCAGTGCTGATGGAAGAGATGTGTTCTTTAAACCCGAGCAATAGCCGCAGCTAATCGTCAGTCCACCCGCCCCCGGGGAAAGAAAAAAAGACCACAAGGAAAAAAAATGACCCCCGAGGAAGAAGTCCGCCCCCCAAGAAATCACGAGAAAATGCTATCCCGAGGGAGAAGTCCACCCCTCCGGAAAAAAAATAATCACAAGAAAACGTGATCCCGAAGAAAAAAAAGAAACAGCTCACCCCCGCTGACAAAACCAACACCGTGCTGTCGCCGCTAGCTCATCCGCATGTGCGGGGACGGAGGACAATGCTGCTACCACGGTGAATCCACACCGAGAGAGAGCGATGGCGCCTGCTCTCCCTTTTTTTTAGGGGGCCCCAATCCACGCATGCGTGGATGACCCCTAGGGGCCAGCCTTTCCTGTGATTGGATGGTCGGCACCCCGGGGCCCACCCCAGCAAGGCCTCGCGTGCGCAGTCGCTCGTGGGAAACACCACGGCCATCCAGAAGTGACACGCAGGCCGGGAGGGCATTTCCTCTAATGGTGGCCGCTGTGCCGCATGCTGCCGGGCTGGCCGCCGCTCCAAGGGACACACACCCCGAGCAACGCTGCCGCCAGTCGGCCAGCGCTGCCCGCGCTCTCCTGGGTGGGCGGGCGCACGGGCCAAGCGGCCAGTGCCGGTGGGCAGCGAGGGAGAAAGGAGAAGTGCAGCGGGCCCAGCAGCTGCACCCTCCGCTGCAGCGGGTGCCACCGAGCTGCCTGAGTCTTCAAACCCCCGCCGCCAGCTCCAGGCACGCTCTCGGCCCACGCAGGTGGGGGGTCTCCCCCCTCGCCCGGCCATTGGACCCCGCACGGTAGGAAAAAAGACCAGTTTTACTTTCATTTTCACCCCACGACACTGATCAAATCAGAGTTATGAGAAACAATTTCTCAGGGTAATGGGAAATGAAACCAAAGCTTAAAACATCTTTCACCCATCCCTCCCTTCTTCCTGGGCTCAACTTCACTCTCCGTTTTCTCTACCTCCTGGCCCCACCCAGTGATGCAAGGGACAGGGGATGAAGGCTGCAGTCAGTTCACCACACATTGTCTCTGCTGCTCCTATTTCCTTGCACTCTTCCCCTACTCCAGCACGGGATCCCTCCTACAGAAGATATCTCCAACATGAATCCTTCACACAGGCTGCAATTATCTACACACTGCTCCAGTGTAAGTCCCTTCCAGGGCGTGCACTCCTTCAAGAACAAGCTACTCCAGTGTGGGTTCTCTGTGGATTCACAGATTGTGCCAGGAGCCTGCTCCAGCATGGAGGGTCATAGGCTCCTTTGGGCATCCACCTGCTTTGGCCTTAGCTACAAGTGGATCTCTTCTCCACTTTGGAATGCAGGAAGACAGCCTGCCTCACTATGTTCTTCCCCCCAAACTGTGGGGGAATCTCTGTTCTGACACCCAGAGCACCTTAGCCCTATCCTTCTTCACTGACCTTAGTGCCTGTTGACAAAAACAGAAAAACTTCCACATATTCCCATTCCTCTTTCTAGCTGCAATTGCTCCTGCACAGTTTTTTTCTCCTTCTTAATTACATTATCATGGTTTATACTACCACTACTGCTGATGGGCTCTGCCCTGGCCAATAGCAGATCCATCTTGTAGCCAGATGGTATTGGTTCTGTTGGACGTGGGGGAACCTTCTGGCAGCTTCTCACAGAAATCACTACTGCACCCTCCAACTAACCAAATCTTGTCATGCAAACCCAATACACTTGGCAAGGAATGTTTTGAAATACACTTTTCACAAAATTTTCTTTTTGAAGTTTTTAGAGAAAATGTGTGTCAAAATTAGAATAATGAAACTGTTCACTCCAAAGTATTAAGACATTCACTAGGAATAGCCTTTTTAAAAAATTTTTAAAAAGTTTTTAAGATTGACAGTTTTGTAATTATTTTTTATTTTAGTGATGATGTTTCAATGGAAAATGTATGTCTCTTTTTTTTATGACCTCTAAGCCTAACTTTCATCTGTGCTACATGCAAACGGATTTTCCTCTTTGAAAATTCAAATTGCCTCTTAAAATCATTCTCACATTTAAGTGTCTTGTTTTTTACATATTATTACTTACAGGAAAGTACAGCAAAGCCTCTGCTGGGTTGTAGTGAATAGGAATATATTGAACTTAAGAACTCAGTCGTGTAGCCCCCAGTGTATGTTGATGCCCAGGATTATTCTTGTCCACATGCAAGACCTGGCATCTGAGATTCCTCCCTGCATAATTCTACAACCTGTCAATGTCCCTGAATGACAGCAACTCTCTACTATATCAGTAATTTCTTTCATTTTTGTATAACTTGCAGACTTGCTTAGTGTTCACTCTGCCTCATCCTCTAGGTCATTAACAACGATTTTTAAAAGTATTGGACTCTGTGTCAGCCCCTGAATTGCATCAGTGGTGACTGGCCTCCAACTACAGTCCAGCAATTCAGCCAGTTTTAAGTCCATTCACTGTTCATTCCTCTGTTTCAGAGATTGCTGCAAGAGACAATCTTGATGTCAGTCATACCAAATTGATTAAGAACAATTTCATTACAGTAAATCCATATGTTAATTCCTGATCACATTCTTGTTCTTCATATGTTTGGAAAGAGTCTCCAGAAAGAATTGCTCTATCACATTCTCAAAGGTCAACATGAGAGCTGACAATGCTATAGTTCAACATCCTCCTTCTTGCACTTCCTGATGATACTATTGATGCTTTCCTCCTTCCAAACTGTTAGAACCTCTCCCTGCAGGCTGGAAACTCTACCCTGCACTGAAAGTTATAAGTGATACATGCAACCTTCATCGTTTTTCATCTTCAGCCTAATTTCAGCCTGTTTCCAGCTTCTGCTTTTTGTCTCAGATTTCCTGTTGGGTGCAAAAGTGATTCAATTACACTAATTAAATTTCACTCATATTGGTTACTGCCTCGAACTTCCTTTTGATTCCACCTCTTCCCTGCCTTTTCTGTGCACCAGCATCTCACATTTACAGTGATTTCTATTTCCCAATCACCGTCTGCTAGACAGGATTTTTGTATCTAGGTAGCATTCCCATAACCAAGCACATGTAGCATGAAGAGTTTCAAAGTGCTAGAGAAACTCCAGCTCTCCACTACAGGCATCAAAAGGGTCCTCCCAGAGAGAAAATACTTCCTTGTAGCAGCATGACTTTTCCACTGTGATGCATCTCAGTCTACTTTTAATTTATTTCACAAAATACTGAACAAGTTGCTCGATAGTCTTGTGCTTCTAGTTTCAACAAAAATGATCACTTCTCAGTGTGAAGTCTACTTCCTGATATTTATCATTTATCTGCATATACGCCTCTTGGATTTAATATTTTTAATATTAATTTTAATTATATTGAATTCTGATTTTAATATTCTAGAAAGTAAGGAAAAGTATTAGGAGTTTTAAATTCAGTGTCAGTTGTGTATGTGTGGATATGTAGGCATTGCAAATATTTAGATATATGAATGGAATATATGCTTTCCAGGCCTTTTGAAAGAGCCCTGTCTGGAGAGGTCTCCAATAGTATCCTGGGCAGTATTTGCAGAAACAGAGCCAGTGCATCAAGGGAAGAGATTAAGTCTACCTGCCTGACACTAGTGACCCCACACCTGGGTTCTGCAGCCTCTCTTCCTCCACCTCCAGCCATGCATTGTAGGAAGGACATTAACTAGAATGAGTACAGCAAAAGCCACTGCTGTTGCAGGGGTCTTTGAAGAGAGGCTGAGGAACCACATCTGGAGAAGAGTTCAGGGAAACTTAACAACCTAAAAATGGTACTTAAGAAGATGGATCCTGGCTCTTCACAACAGTAAGTGTGGGAGGACAAGAAGCTGTGAGCTGAGATGAGAAGAGTTTCACACTGGATAGAAGGAAAACCTTTTTCACTCTAAGAATAATCAAGCAATGGATCTTGGTATAAATTATTCCCAAAGCAGAAATTGCATTGTTTTAAGTGATGAAGACAACTTGTAACTAAAGTTCTTCAGCTTCATTTAAAATCTATTATATTGTCTGGTTATGTTCTTATTTTTCTTTTTAAACTGTTACAGAATGGTCGCTATTTACTTTTTCCACAATGGAGTTTGGGGGTAATTTGCTATTTATCTGTTTTAAAAAGAGTTTTTTCCAAAGTTAAAAGTAATTTTCCTAATTGAAATTTCATCAGACCCAAAGTGGGGGAAGGATTTTATACCTTCTTTAATATTCCAAGATTTTTTGTTCTCAGTGACTCTGGAGCTTGTGATTTCTTACTAAGTGTGGAATCTTACAATCTTTGTCCCTCCATAGCTTCAGCTGCTTTTTTTTTTGAACAGTTGTCCAGCTCTTCCTGTCATGTCTTTCTGAACTCTACTTCTGTCCATGATAAAGGGGATGATGTGGTGAGCTGTACAGGTCTGGCTTTTTTTTAGCAGAAAAGCAGTTTCTAGGTATTATATTTAATAGATCTATTGTATATCTAGTCTTTTGTTTTATGATCTGTAGCCTGAAAAACTACCCATTCAATAATTTAAGCACCAGTAAATGAGTCAGAAGTTATGAACTCATTCCTGGAGTAGTCTCAATTTACTTCTAACATTTGTAATTTCTGAATATTTCCTAGGTAATGCAATCAACTCTTTTGCACAAAAACCTATGTTAGAAGTGGGTTTGGTTTTTGGAAATTTTTGTATTTTGGGCACCTAAAAGCTGGTACAATTTTATTTCCAATCTATAATTAGGTAACAGAAAAATATTAAACAAGAATCTAAGGGCATCATGATCAGCAATGAATTTTGGCCTGGCTCTTATGTTGATCATTTTCTTGTATAGCAAACAATGTGGGTGTAGCAGTACTCACACAAAAAACTGACTTTTGGATTTTACTAACTTTGTCTTATTAAAGAATCACAGAATGTGCTGAATTGAAAGGGACTCACAAGGATAATTGAATTCAGCTCCTAGCCCTGTAAAGGACCATCCCCAAGAGTCACACCATGCCCTCAAAAGTACCATGCGACATTTTTTGAACTCTGTCAGGTTTGGTGTTGGGAAGACTTCCCTGTGGAGCATGTTACACTGCCCCAACACCCTCTGGGTGAACAATATTTTTTTAATATCTGATCTAAACTTCCCCTGATGCAATTTCAGGCTATTCCTTCAGGTCCTGTTACTGGTCACCACAGGAAAGAGATCAGAATCTGCTCCTCCTCTTCCCCTCGCAGAGGTAGCTGCAGACTGTGATAAGGCCTCCCTTCAGACTCCTCTTCTCCAGGCTGAACAGATTGAGTGACCTCAGCTGCCCCTCACACAGCTTACCTTCGAGGCCTTCACTAGCTTCATTACCCTCCTTCAGACGCTCTTTAATAGCTTAATATCTTTCTTATCCTGTGGTGCCCAAATATTCAAAGTGAGACTGCACCAGTGCAGAGCAGATCAGGAAAACTGTCTCCCCTAACCGGCTGGTGATGCTGTGCCTGATGCCCCCCAGGACACATTTGGCCCTCCTGGCTGCCACAGCACTGCTGACCCATATTCCACTTGCCTTTGACCAGGTCTTCCAGGTCCCTTCCCATGGCACTGCTTTTCAGCATCTCATTCCCCAGTCTGTACATATAGCCAGGGTTGCTGTGTCCCAGGTCCAGAATCTGACATGTCCCCTTATTGAACTTCATATTGTTGGTGATTCTCAGCCCTCTGATTTGTCAGGGCCTGTGGTGCAAAAGCCTGATGATCAAAGACATTTGTTGAGTTTTACAGCAAGCTTTATATACCCTACACCTAGCTCAGTACTTTTCCACTAAGTCCACGCTCCTTCTAGGACCTTGAACAAGTTTCTATTATGTTAGTAATTACAATAATTATAGTAATTTAGAGTCCATGACAACAATTTTCCAAGTGTACTTTCTCGCAGTCCCAGTTCTTTAAGCTCTGTTTGAGTTCTCCATGGTTTTCTGCTCATGAGAGCAATAATATCCTGTTAAGCAGATGCAGAAAATTCATCCACTGATCCCATAAGGGTCTCTCTGCAGGGCCTCCTTGCCGTCAAGGAAGTCAACAGCTCCTCCTAGTTTTGTGTCATCTGCAAACTTGTTTAGTATCCCTTCCAGCCCTGTATCCAAGTCATTTGTGAAGATGTTGAAGAGCACAGGGCCTAAGATGGAGCCCTGTGGAACCCCACCAAGGACAGATCACCAACCAGGTGTTACATCATTCACTATTACCCTCTGTGCTCAACCCATGAGCCAATTGCTCACCCACCACGTTATATTTATCCAGCTGTGTGCTGGACATTTTGTCTAGCAGGATACTGTGAGAACCAGCATCAAAAACTTTACTGAAATCCAAAAAGATTCCATCAGATGGCTTGCCTTGATCAGCTAGGTGGGTTACCTTGTTGTAAAACGAAATCAGATCTTACAAGCAGGACTTCCTTCTTATGAAGACATATTGGCTGTGACAGATGACTGTGTTGTCTTTCAGGTGTTTTTCAATACTGGCCAGAGTAATATTTCCCATAACTTTACCAGACACTGAAGTGATACTGACAGTCCTGTAGTTTCCAGGGTTCTCCTTCTTGCCTACTTGAAAATTGAGATAATGTTTGGCAGCTTCCAGTCAGTTGGGATGTCTCTGGATTTCCAAGACCTCTCAAAAATCATTCATAGAGGTTTTGCAATGACATTAGAAAGCTCTTTGAGGATTCTTGGATTAATCTTATCAGACCCCATAGACTTGTATGGATCCAGCTTGAGTAGCATATCCTGCACAATATCAGGGTCGACTAGAAGTTGACAATTCTCACAGTCTACCTGAAAAATGTTGAATATTTTATTGTTTGATGGACTGTTAAAACTTTAGCATCTTGGCTTGTTAAGAGCATTCATTTTTTGTAGCATAAAATACTTCTCAGATACTNTTTACTAAGTCCTCAAACAAGTGGATTTTACGTACATACTCACCTATGTGCAATATGAAAAACATATGAAAAGCATTCTCTACTGGAGATAACAAAAAGGTTTCTGGACAATTCTTTTGCACTCCTTATGAGTCACACTTGAGAATCTTGCTGATTTATGCCTTCGTAAACCTTTGGCAAAATTGATGCCTATTGTATGTTTTTACTCTTTTGTGGGTACGCAGTCAGTTC
>VYZS01020585.1:13825-84292 GCA_013400695.1 Neodrepanis coruscans | reverse complement strand
GCCGCTCCCGCCGAGCTGCGCCGGCGCTGGGCGAAGCCGCCGCTCCATCCTTGCCACTGTCCTGCCGCCGCCGCCGCCGCTCGCAGCCCTGGCAGCTCCCCGGGGCTCCCTGCCGCATGCCTCGGCCGTGGGTACAGCCCGCCTGGCTTTGCGCTCCAGCCCCGCCTCGGCTCAGAGGGGGGCCATGGCCGACCCCAGCCCGGGACCAGGATCGCGCCTCCCGCAGTGATTCTGGATGGCGCGAGCACCGCCCGTACTGGCAAGCTCGCGCCGTGCTGGCCAGCAAAGCCAGGGCCGCACAGCACCGAGACTCTGCATCGGACCGGAGCCGCACCTCCCAGCAGCACCACCCTCCGTCTGCGCCGCCGGAGGTGGGGGGGGGGGCAACCGAAAATAAAACCTTGCGGGCATGGGGGCGGGCGGCCCCGGAGCAGAAAGCAGTTGCCAGGGCTGCCAGAGTAAGGCAAAGTCGCCGTACCATGGCTTGATCGTTTTTAACTTTCATTTTTTAGCCCCACGACACTTTCTCTCACACGGAATCTCATCTCAGCATCCTAAACATGGTAGCTGACTTAATGTCTTCCTTTTGGCACCCTCATCTTCCTATTCCCTTTTTTAATGAGAGGCAGAGATTTACAAGACGAATACGACATTGAAGGCACTATCCCATCCACACTCTATAATACCATGTTTTAAAAAATTATAATTCTCATTTCTCTCACCTGGAATTACTTGTATTTGTTTTACTGCAGTTGCATGATGATTTTTGTTTATCCATTCCCAATGCACTTAAATCTTGCCTTTGAAATATTAAAAGCAATGCAAAACCAAACTTGTTTTGAGGAGAACAATGCAAAAGCTTCAGCACAGCTGTGGACTTCATTTTTCTCCTGCTGGTATGGTATCCTACATTTACTTATTCACAGAATAGTACCTAACCTGTCTCTGCAGACACATGGAGCACAGTGCACTCCATCTGATGAGAAGAAGGGAAGGAGGCTGCCACTCTTTCTGCCTCCATCCACTGCCCTAGTTGCCATTCTCAGCAGCTTTACAGCCTGTCCACCATGGTTGACCTGCTCCACTGCTGTGCTGATTTGGCATCACTTGTGGTGCGTCTTGTGGGCTCTGTTTTACCCTTCTGTTTCTCCAGGGTTGTAGAGCCAAACAAAGGGGAAACCTGCCTAGATAGATTCTGACAACAGCCATGTCTGTGCAAAAGGTCTATGTAAAAGTTAAAAAATTCACTCTATCTGACATAATCTTTCAACCTTCCATGAGAAAACAGCTTTCTAGGACGTTTTTGTCACATAACTGCCTTTGGACTGGATAAGAGTTCTCCAGTGCTGTGACTACCAAGAGAAACTTTCCTGTAGGAAAATCCCAATATCCTGAAGCTGTGTACTTCAAACCTGGGTAATAAGTTTTCAAGAAATTATAGAAGAATTATAGAATTGCATAATAATTTAAGTTGAATGGACCTCAGGAGATCATCTGTGCCAATTCCCTGCTCAGGGCTGAATTAACTTAGATCACATTGCTCATGGTTGTGTTTGGTTTGGTTTTGAATATCTTCAAGGATGGAGACTCTACAGCCTCTCTGGACACCTGGTCCAGTGTTTGTTCATCCTAGTGGTGAATTTTTTCCTAATGTTTAGTTGGAATGTCTTTTGTTCCAACTCATGTGTAATGGTTTGGGGAAGACAAAAAAAACCCCAAAAAACAAAAAACTCTTTCTCCTATGCCTACATTTTGGCTGGGAGGAGTAGCCAGGTTACCAAGGTTACCCTCGCCTGGGTTTTTTTCCCATCCGCCCGGGAGACCCACAAGGAATGCTGGGAAGGGGCTGGGAATATATCCACGTCGGAGAGCACGCTCTCTCTCTCTTTTCCCGGGGAACTCTAAGCTGAAGGCATCTCTTCTCAATACGGCTTTTTGAGGACCTTCCCTTCCCCGCCGGACTTTTCTGCTGCCTGCTGTCTCTTCCTCCACGGAGTTCCCTGAGGTCCCACGGCTTTTCACCTTCCTCAGCCTGAAATCGTTGGGAGGACTTCTCCACAGACACACTGCGTCTGGAAAAGAAGTGCCGCTTTCATTTTCACAGATACATTTTAGTTTGTTCTTGTCTGGGAGGTTTTCGGGTGCCAGCCTCTGGGTTGTTAGTTTGTTTCTTTTTTTTCTCTTTTTTTTTCCTTCTCCCACGGTGACTGCGGGGCGGGGGGTGGGGTGGGCTGCTTTGCCCGGAGGGTACTGTGTAACCTCTAGTCTCTTCCCCTCCTCTCTGCTCCAGTTACACGTGGCCTGGCCAGTGGGTGCAGGGCTTGGGGCCGTCTTGTTCGGGGTCCAGGCTGGTCATAATTGAGCAATTGCCCCCATTTATTCCCCCATATATCTACCCTTTAATAAATTGCTGCCTTCCCTATCCGTCACTTGTCCATTGATAAAACTAATATCGTCCAAAAGCAGGACATCATGTCTGCTGTCTGGATAAATTTGCTGGATGATAGATGTTCATGCAGTGTGATACAAGGCTTCATTTGCTGTGTCTGTACTGGTAATATTGGAAGTTCTTGATTTGTCGGGCTGCTTAGACTATTGGAAATCACCTGTTGGTCTCAGTCCAATAATAGCACCCGTGTCACTGAGCTGCCAAGGTCATTTGAACAGCTTGTCAACCTTTCTAGCAGACTGAATGAAGAAGATAAGGGGCAGAAAGATGCAGGCAGATGGATAAAACCATCCCCTTTGTGCTCAATGATTTTTTTTCCAGATAGGCTTAAAAGATACTTACTTTACCAGTGCTTTGCTAATGTCTGCCCTGAGTTTCCTCTCTTGCTAAGGAGAGGGGGGCCTTTTGTCAGGGCAGCCATTGCAGCACTTGCTGTGAACACCAGAGGCTGGCTCTCTGCATTCACCAAGCTCCAGTGACTGTTGCCAGACTAGTGCTCTGTGACATGGCCTGTTCTCCCAGCCCATCTGTCTCTTCTATCAGGCCCAGCTCTAGCCCTAAGCTAGCATGACACTGGCCACACACTCCCCAACACATCACATCACACACACCTCTATGCAGTGAAGGGAACAGAACTTTTGCAGTCCCAGTATGAAACCCGTCTACCCACCAGCTCACCCACTATGGATCATGGGTATTTTCGTTTGCTGTTTTGAAGAATGCCAGGAAGAACACACCTTTGAATCTTGGCCCTTTTTAACTATTGCACACACTTCATCCTGCAGATCATTGAAGGGTGGATCAGCCTTCTTGGCCAAGATTTTATCTCAGTATTTCACCTTAACCATCTGGACATGTGAGGTCCCTACTCCCCTGCAACAGCTATCATTGCAGAGGCAGAAGTCCAGCTGTGTTCAGCTCTAGGCATAATTTATTTTTATTTTGCTATTACAAAAGTTGGTTTGCATTTCTTCTGCTTTTAACTTTCTTGTTCTGGATGATAAGAGATTCTGTAGTGATACAAAACAGGAAACACCCTCATTATGATAGCATAGCATGATAAAATAATTAATTCCAAAAAATTTGTAGGAAATATTCAAGGGATATCAGAAGGTAGTGTGCCAAGAACCACTGCAGTACACGAGGCATATGAGAACATGATATCTGAGTAAATGTTCAATGTCTATACGGCAAAAGTGTGTACAGCAGAGATAACCTTCTTATCCAGAATAAATTAAGAGTGGTCAGAGATATTTTCGTGTGCTCATCTATAGAATCTTCACTCATAAGGCCTGATCCTGAGCAGCTGCTTAGGGCAAGCTCTGACAGCACCACCTTTTTTGTACTGAAGGTGCAGGATGTCTCTCTGCTGCTTGCTCTTCTGCAAAGAGAAGCATGACCCATCTTTCCCAAAACTGCTGATAGGGAAGGTGGGCTTTGTAAGTTGCCTGGAGACACTCTCTTACCTCTGGATTCCTCTAAAAACCGCTCTGGGCAGATATTGTTGCGATATAATACTGTTTGATTTGTGTTCATTGCTGAGACTGAGACAGAAATTTTCTTTGATTTCAGACATTCCTCTGTTCATAGACCTGTCTTTGAAGACTTTGCTGCTGCCTTGTCAACTTTTGATTCTTAAAAATTATCAGAACAATTTTTTTTTTAATAATACCTTTTTAGGAATAGCAAATTTTCTCCACTTACTCAGTGTAATGTTTTCTGACAACAAGGAGGACATAATTGGAGACAGGCTTTCTCAAGTCTGCTTTTGTAGGGTTGTTTTTTTTTTTTTCAAATCCTCTCTCTGTCAGATAAATATATGGCAAATTGAACTTGATAGCTGCCAGAGTTGTCTTTTAATTCTTTACTATAGCTAGTGCTTTCTCATCTCTTCCCTTTCCCACCCTCTATACCTAAAGTCCCAGGGCTGAGTCTAAAACTTAGCCAAGTCTGAAACAGAGACCAAACTCTATATGCTAAACACTAGCAGGGATGGACAGTTCTCAGGGCAATAAGGGCATGAAGAAGTCCAAGGACTATTTTCACTGAAGTGCTTCTTGTAATAGGAAAGGGAAGAAAAGCATGATGTATGCCAATCTCTTGGCTGGGATTTTTAGCTGAAGCCTGCATGCCTCTGAAACACTGAAGAGCATTCTGGACATCTTGGCCATGCTGCCAGGTCTTGGCTTCTACATAAATGGTTTGACTTCCAACATACTTGGAACACACGCTAGCTTCAAGGGTGTTAGTAGGTTGAAAATCCAGCTGCACTTCTGAAGCTTAAACACAGGGTCAGGAATCCAACTTAAGCTTTGATTTCTTTAAAAGTATGTCTTCAGTCAACAAAGCAATACAGGAGTAGGCCTGGCTTTTCTTCAAAACCCAGGAGTGCATTATGTAACTCATGCAGTCTCTGCTCTGATGTGAGCTTGGCTTTCTCAGATAAATGGAGCCACATTTGTTTAGTTATTTATATATCACCAGTCCCCACAGAGTGCTGAACACTTCAAAATTATATCATAGGTGTAAGGGGAAATTAAGCCTCATGCTTTGAAATGGAAGAAGGCATTAGCAATTCTGGCAATAACTTATCACTATGTCCCTTCACATGGGCTCTGGAAAATAAGTGCAAAAGCCCCAGATCTGCATTTTTTTCAGAGGCCGATACCTTCCAGCTACTCACTGGACTCCCTCAGCCCCCTTGCAATAGAGGTGCAGCCCAGCTAAGCCAAACACCCTCATCTCAGTTTGGAGCAGTCCCTCCCCAGCAAGGAGCCAGGGAGAGATGGATCATAACCCTTTCACAGCGATGGTGATCTGCCTGATGCAGTCCAGACAGCTGTCTGCTGCAGGTTTGATGGAGTTCACCAAAGACCTCTGCAAAACACTCATTTTAGATGGCGGTCCAAAGGGCAAAGGCTCTCTGTCCTGTTTGCAATACTGTCTGCCACTTAAGCATTTCCCCCCTTTCTTTAAAGGTCAAAATTAAATGGATACCTCTTTACCACTTTACGGACAGATGCCTTGATAAATGACTACTCATTCACAGGAATAAATACAGAATGTAGTAAATATCCTCATAGGTGAGATTTTTAAAATACAGGATTTTGCTTGTAATACATTCTGATTGATAGATTTGGCAGAGGTGGATCTCTTTAAGTTATTACCTTCTGTGCTGAATGAGTATTGACACTAGACAGTCAAACTGTATAACACATGGAAATTATTAGTATTCAGTAAATAGATATGCTTACATCTCTCCAGCCCTGGAGATTTGCAGTGAAATTGTTCCCTCCAGCTGCTGCACTGACAGCATGAGCCAGAGATGAGGTCAAGGTATCACTAAGGGCCAGCCTGCTTCCCGCAACAACAAAGACTTTTCCAGACACACAAGAGTCTTTTTCCTTAAACAATATGAAGAAAAAAAGAGTCACAGTCCATGCTCTCAAATGAGTATATGCTTCCTCTGTATTTCCATAGAGGGGCGCTTATCCTGGAAAGTAGTGAGGAAAGCAAGAAGCTGGATGTTTGTTAGAGACATCCTGAAATGTTGCAGGAAAACTAAAAGCTTTTGCATTAATGTGTCAGCAAACCTCTGCCAAAACACAACCAGAAAGCTGGCAGCCTTTCTGCTAGGCTGCTTTAGTTCTCCTAGGGTCCTGTGTTTTGAAAGAATGAGGAAATCAAACTGAATTAAGAAAAAAAAGTAAAAATTATGAACAATTTTTGTAAATTGAATGAAGCACCTCATTGTGTACACTATTCGACTAATGCTGACATAAATTCACCTAGGACATGCTGATACTTGGGTGTCCACAGAACTTGCTCAAACTGGTGGCATGTGCATCCTGTTATACTCCTTCCACAGGAGACTCTGAGATCAAAGCCTTTGCCCTTCCTCTCTCTTCTTAGCTTTCTGGAGGAAAATAAAGAGGGAAGTTCAATACTTAGAGCTCACCTTCCCTAGTTCTTTCACTTACTGGAAGATTTCTGCTATTTGAAGACTTCAATTTGAAAATGCCTGCCTATATTCAGTGCTATGTATTGGTGGGTCACTTCAGTCAGCCTCTGCACTAAACCATATTTATTGCATTCTGCCATATTACAGTTGGGTGTACCCTGCCACTCCTCATCTTTACAACAACAATAAAGCCTTAAAATTAAGGCAATTTCATTTTAGATAAAAAATGTCATAAATAAAAATGTAATAAGCTCTAGAGTGAGTGTCTAAAAGGTCATATTTGTTCTAAATAAATATTAAAATAAATGCATGGTATTGGTGAATTCTGGTAAGAAATCTTTATTAAAAACTGGTCTTCATTTTTAATAAGAGAACCTGCATGTCTAAACAACAAGGGTCCTTATGTGTACGTGCAGGAGCATATGCACATACGTCATTGGCACATGGGAGCATTCATTGTGATTTCAAATTCTGAAGTTTCTTACAAATTCTAATGAAAGGAAATAGAAATTTTCAATATGATTTAGACAAAGGTAGTAAGGTGATTGCAAAAGGCAAGGGGAATTTCTTTCATAAGTCTCATTACTAGAAATGTACTACTAGTAATATTTTCACTTAACAATACTTAAGTAAGCCAGTCGTGGGAGAAGTCCCGTGCAGTCTTATGTGTAGAAAGCCATGGTCTCAGTTTTCAAGTATGTGCAATGTGCAAAACAAAAGGAAACAGGAAGAGAGGCAGTGTGAACCCTCTTTTCTTCTTATGGGAGTGGAAGCACTATCTTGAAGCATGACCATCCTTCCTCAGATTTGTTCTGGATAATATGTGAGGAAAGTAAGCTTTGAGGTGGGTGAGTGAAAGTTGCTTCCATGAATAACAAAAGAGATTTTGCTGATGGCAAAGAGAAGTGGGAGAGGGCAAACATGGGCTCGTGGGAGAAGTGGAGATTCAGGTGACTAAGGGTGCTCCTGGTGTGGAATGACAAAAACCTTTAAATATGATGACATGACAGGAATTGTATCCCAAGAAGTTTCGAGAGGTAGGACAAAAAGCTGGTTTTAATGTGATTAGAAGGTGAAATGAAGCTAAAAGCTAAAGCTCTGTGAAATGGGTTCTGAACTATTGAAACACTGTATGTTTAAGAATATAACAACACTTCAAAGCTTTTCTTTCTATGTAGCATTTATTTGTATTTGCATATCTCTCAGCTTGCACAGTGAGGTTGCCATCCCTCAGCTTTTTTACCAGGCTGCAAGCAATGAATTTCTGCTTCTTTCAGCAGCTCCCATGCATTTCATGCAGGTCCCTCTGCCAGGCAGTGCTGGGCATGCTGGTGGCATTCCAGGAATGAGCTGGCTGTCCAGTATGGCTTGACAAGCTTCAAAAATGTTTTGCCTCCTTGCCTCTGCTTGCTTTATTGTACTAGGACTGTGTTATGTTCAGTCAAAAAACCAAAATTTTGTTTATTATTCCATTGTCCATTTCTATTCAGCAATCTCAAATACTTCCCACTGAAACTCCTCTTTGATTTTTACATTTCTTTGTTCAGAACAGTGTTTAAAGTACAGCCTTGGTTATCTTCCTTTTTTGATACCCTTTCTGCTCCTCTCATAATGTAACTTGTGATACACTCTGCACAATACAATGAGGATTATCATTTGTGTGATTAAATCACTATGTGAGCTTGTTGCCATTGGAACAGGCTGTGCAGTTTCTGACATTTTCACAATGGATCCTGAAAATTTGCCTAGTCCTCCTGGGTTTCTGATCTTCTCAGCCTGTGGACTGTGGATTTTGTGTTCAGAACTTGCATTTTGTTGCAGGCAAAATAAGGATATTACTCTATCTCTCACAGCCTTTAGAGATCTTGCCTAGAAATGAGAAACACTGCTGAAAAAGCTTTGTCTCACAGAAGCTGAGTTTATGGCATGGAATGATCATCACACAAGCTATGGCACATGGTGTGTAGTACACACCATTACCTGCTCCATGTCTTAAATCAGTCTTGTAATCAGCCCCTGATTATGCTATTTGTTGCTGTTACATGCTGAAGGAGGAGAGCTTCTTTTTAAACATTTATTAATGAAGCAAGTTTTCCTGCCAAGAACATAAGTGAAGGACTGCTTGTATCCTGGCAAGAGAAAATTGGACTGGGACACGTATCTAAGGTGCAAGGTGTGGAATTTTCCTGGAGACAGGAGGGGGGATTATAGCTTCATGGCCAGCCCTCTGGAGAAGGGGCTGTCCTCCACCCTCCCACAATTCAGAGAAGCCTTCATCTGTTTTGCAGCTCTTCTTCTCCAGAGGGTTGTTGCTACAGAAAGTGAATGCTGAACACATCAGTACCAGTATTCTGCAGCCTTTGGCTGCCTTGCTGTTTGTCCTCACTAAGGAACTTTTTCATTGTGATTTTCTTGTTCTATTGCTGTCTCCCAGGACAGCCCTTTGACTTTAGTAGTAATTTGCTGGATCTCAGAGGCAGCAAAGCTGGTGCTTCCTTCTTTGTACTTTCTACATTCCCATTCCTGGTGGTAGCCCAGGAACTTGGTAAAGAGGAATGAACCATCCACTTCAACATCTTCAATCTGCTCTTTTTTCCTAGGCAAGGGCTTTGTGAGCTCTTCTCTTCAGAGTGTGACAGTCTCACTGTTTGCAATTGAGCCTCTCCTTGGAGCACTAACAATTGTTTGGATTTCACTTTAAAAAAATAATGAAATAATGGCAAGCTAGAACTTCCAAATAACTTCTAAATTAGTGTGAGCAGTGCCAAGTACATCAGCACTAAGCCAAATATCCAAACAACAGATCATTCAGCTAGTTGATGTATATTCATTAATTGTTATGGGAGTAGGGAGGGAACAACGCACAAATGGAAGGGAATTCTTTGCTTCAGTTTACATATACAAATATTAAAATGGAGCTGGTTTTGTTTAGTTAATAAATTCCAGATACGGTTTGGGGTTGGGTTTTTTTTTTTCAAAAACATAGTCTTAGTCCCAGCAAACAGAGAAATAACAGCTAATTTAATTTATCGTCTTTTGCATGCACAACAGTGGACGCTAAGAAAAACCCTGTTTCTTCATCAAAGACCTTCACAATTCAGCCTTTCTAGCTTCAAGCCATTTTAAGAAGCTTGCTTGGTTACTAATCTTTGTGTGAGGAAATTCAAATCTCCTAGAAAGCTGCAAATGTTGAGTTCACAGCTCTAAGTCTGCTCCAACCTGGGGGCTCACTCCCTGTGTCTTGTCCTCTCTGTTGCTTAGCACTGCCTGTCTTTCACAACATTTAATTGCAGGCTTGCAAGACCATGCAGAGAGCAGGTTACGAATAGCAACTTGCAGAGGAAGAGTCAGCCTCAAGGATTTTTCTCTACTTTCTCACAGCCGTCACTGAACAGTGACACAAACATTTTATTTAGTGGTTGTCCATCCCCCGTGATCTCTAAAATAAAGCTACCCAATTAAATTCCTTTCTGAGTGTTATTTTACTACTCAGAGAGTACCTTGGAAAACAGCCCTTAAAAACAAAGGGGTCCAGGAAGGGTGGACCTATATCAAGAAAGAAAACTTAAAGGCACAGGAGCAGGCTCTCCCAATGAGTCGAAAGGTGAGGAGGTGGGGAAGAGAGCATATCTGGACAGGGAGCTTTTGAAGGAATTTAGGGGGAAAAAGAGAGTTTATCACCTTTGGAAAAAAGGGCAGGTAACTCATGAAGTGTTTAAGAATGTCCTTAGGTCATGTAGAAATAAAATTAGAGAGGTGAAAACACAATTGAACTTAATCTGGCCACTTCTGTTAAGGATAACAAAAAGTGTTTTTATGGATACACTAATAGGAGAAGGAGGGCCAAGAAAAACCTCAGTTCTTTGTCAGGTGCCTGGGGGAACATAGTTACCAAAGACAAAGAAAAGGCTGAGGTACTTAACACCTTTTTTTGCCACAGTTTTCAACAAAAAGACAGGTTGTCCTCAGGATAACTGGCCTGCTGAGCTGGTAGAAAGGGACGGAAAGCTGAATAGCCCCCCTGTAATCCAGGAGGAAGCAGTTAGTGACCTGCTGAGCCACGTGGATCCTCACAAGTCTATGGGACCAGATGTGATATATCCTAGGGTGATGAGGGAGCTGGCAGAAGAGCTTGCCAAGCTGCTCTCCATCATTTACCAACAGTCCCGTCTCACCAAGAAGGTCCCAGATGACTGCAAGTTGGCCAGTGTGATTCACAAAAATGGGTAGAAGGAAGACTCAGGAAACTACAAGCTTGTCAGCCTGACCTCAGTGTCTGGCAAGGTTATGGAGCAGATAATCTTGAGTGCAATCACACAGCACCTACAGAATGGATGGGGGATTAGACCCAGCCAGCATGGATTTAGGAGGGGCAGGTCCTGCCTGACCAACTTGATCTCTTTTTATGAGGAGGTAATCAGCCTGACGGATGAGAGGAAGGCTGTGAATGTAGTGTGCCTGGACTTCAGCAAATCCTTTGACACCATCTCCCACAGCAAACTCCTGGAAAAGCTGGCAGCCCATGGCTTGGACAAGTACACCCTTCACTGGGTTAAAAACTNTACTAATCTTTGTGTGAGGAAATTCAAATCTCCTAGAAAGCTGCAAATGTTGAGTTCACAGCTCTAAGTCTGCTCCAACCTGGGGGCTCACTCCCTGTGTCTTGTCCTCTCTGTTGCTTAGCACTGCCTGTCTTTCACAACATTTAATTGCAGGCTTGCAAGACCATGCAGAGAGCAGGTTACGAATAGCAACTTGCAGAGGAAGAGTCAGCCTCAAGGATTTTTCTCTACTTTCTCACAGCCGTCACTGAACAGTGACACAAACATTTTATTTAGTGGTTGTCCATCCCCCGTGATCTCTAAAATAAAGCTACCCAATTAAATTCCTTTCTGAGTGTTATTTTACTACTCAGAGAGTACCTTGGAAAACAGCCCTTAAAAACAAAGGGGTCCAGGAAGGGTGGACCTATATCAAGAAAGAAAACTTAAAGGCACAGGAGCAGGCTCTCCCAATGAGTCGAAAGGTGAGGAGGTGGGGAAGAGAGCATATCTGGACAGGGAGCTTTTGAAGGAATTTAGGGGGAAAAAGAGAGTTTATCACCTTTGGAAAAAAGGGCAGGTAACTCATGAAGTGTTTAAGAATGTCCTTAGGTCATGTAGAAATAAAATTAGAGAGGTGAAAACACAATTGAACTTAATCTGGCCACTTCTGTTAAGGATAACAAAAAGTGTTTTTATGGATACACTAATAGGAGAAGGAGGGCCAAGAAAAACCTCAGTTCTTTGTCAGGTGCCTGGGGGAACATAGTTACCAAAGACAAAGAAAAGGCTGAGGTACTTAACACCTTTTTTTGCCACAGTTTTCAACAAAAAGACAGGTTGTCCTCAGGATAACTGGCCTGCTGAGCTGGTAGAAAGGGACGGAAAGCTGAATAGCCCCCCTGTAATCCAGGAGGAAGCAGTTAGTGACCTGCTGAGCCACGTGGATCCTCACAAGTCTATGGGACCAGATGTGATATGACCTAGGGTGATGAGGGAGCTGGCAGAAGAGCTTGCCAAGCTGCTCTCCATCATTTACCAACAGTCCCGTCTCACCAAGAAGGTCCCAGATGACTGCAAGTTGGCCAGTGTGATTCACAAAAATGGGTAGAAGGAAGACTCAGGAAACTACAAGCTTGTCAGCCTGACCTCAGTGTCTGGCAAGGTTATGGAGCAGATAATCTTGAGTGCAATCACACAGCACCTACAGAATGGATGGGGGATTAGACCCAGCCAGCATGGATTTAGGAGGGGCAGGTCCTGCCTGACCAACTTGATCTCTTTTTATGAGGAGGTAATCAGCCTGACGGATGAGAGGAAGGCTGTGAATGTAGTGTGCCTGGACTTCAGCAAATCCTTTGACACCATCTCCCACAGCAAACTCCTGGAAAAGCTGGCAGCCCATGGCTTGGACAAGTACACCCTTCACTGGGTTAAAAACTGTCTGGATGGCCAGGCCCAGAGAGTGGTGATGAGTGGTGCTGCATCCAGTTGGTGGCCAGTCATTAGTGGTGTCCCCCAGGAGTCAGTGTTGGGCCCAGTCCTGTTTAATATCTTTATTGATGATCTGGATGAGGGGATTGAGTCCACCATTAGCAAATTTGCAGATGACACCAAGTTGAAGGATTTGCTGGAGGGTAGGAGGGCTCTGCAGAGAGACCTTGTCAGGCTGTAGAGATGGGCCAAATCCAATGGCATAAAGTTCAACAGGACCAAATGTCAGGTCCTGCGCTTTGGCTATAACAACCCTGCAGCGCTACAGTCTGGGGACAGAGTGGCTGGAGAGCAGCCAGGCAGAAAGGGACCTGGGGATGCTGATTGACAGGAAAATAAACATGAGCCGTGGGTGTGCCCAGGTGGCCAGGAAGGCCAGTGGCATCTTGGCCTCTATCAAGAATAGTGTGGCCAGCCAGGACCAGGGAAGAGATTCTTTCCCTGTACTCAGTACTGGTTGGGCTGCACCTCGAGTACCGTGTCCAGTTCTGGGCCCCTCAGTTTAGGAAGGATGTTGAGGTGCTGGAGAATGTCCAAAGAAGGGCAACGAGACTGGTGGAGAGACTGGAGCACAAGTTCTATGAAGACCGAAAGAGGGAGCTGGGGATGCTTAGCCTGGAGAAGAGAAGGCTTAGGGGAGACCTTATTGCTCTGTGCGACTGCCTGAAAGGAGGTCATAGCCAGGTGGATGTTGGTCTCTTCTCCCAGGCAACCAGCAGTAGGACAAGAGGACACAGTCTTAAACTCCACCAGGGGAGATTTAGGTTAGGCATTAAGAGGAAGTTCTTTACAGAGAAAGTGATTGGGAAGTGGAGTGGGCTGCCCAGGGAAGTAGTGGAGTCACTGTCCCTGGAGGTATTTAAGAAGAAACTGGATATGACATTTAGTGCCATGGTTTAGTTGACAAGGTGGTGTTGGGTCAAAGGTTGGACTCAATGATCTCAAAGGTCTTTTTCAGCCTAACTGATTCTGTGATTCTGTCTGATTCTCTGATCAATATTGAGTTAAGAGATAAAGGTATGGAAAAGGATCACTGTGTGATTTGTCACTTATTAAAAGGGTGGCTGATGTCTCATCTTGCATTTATACTCTTAACTTGAAGTTTACCAGAAATCATCAAATCTATGTGAACGCAGGAAGTGCAGGTATTAGTGTGTAAGCCAGACACCAGTCTATACCACTGCATGCATAGAAATGTTAGTGACTTGTGCTCTAGTCGTTGATGATGTTTCTGTTCCAGAATGTGTGAGAGGAGAAAACAGGAATGATTCCTATTTCTGCAGCCTTTCCTTTGGGAATGTTGCAGAAAGAAATCCCCCTGTAAGGTAGACGACCCTTTCTGCAAGATTATTTTCGAGGAATTTTAGGGCTTACTTTGCTTAGGAATTCCCTTCTGCATAGAAGATGCACCTTTCCCAGAGATAGTTAAATATTTTTCTGCCACTGCATTCCAGAGAACTCACTCTGCTTTGGGAAGAAGATAAGCTCCTTATAGACATGTTTGAAGACCCCCACACAGCAGTGGGGATGATAAAAGCCTCAAGGAGAACAGAGGTGTATCTTTTTCTTGAGGCCTGGTGTTTCTAACACTGTTAGGTTTAATGTTCTTTAGTGTTCTTGCATTCAGAAATAAATTTTCCTAAATCCTTCTACTCCTGGCGTTTTTGGGGGATATCTGCCTTATCTTTTCTTCACACCCCCCAAGGTTTTCTATGGCAAGGAGACTGGAACTAAATAATCTTTAAGGAGCCTTCCAACACAAGCCATTTTATGAGGCAATAATTCTATGAAAGATCATGTCTCCAAGCCTCTCCGAGTCTTGTCAGTTGTGAGTACAATGCTCTCCAGAGTGGCACCAGAGAGAACAAAGGGAAATGGGAAAATTGTTTTGTGAAAGGGGCATTGCCATTTCTGATACAGAGCATCAGATTTATCAGTAGGCAGTGGAGACAGGAGAAGGAAAGGAGGGACATATGGGGTGTGATAAGCAGTCCTCCAATGCATTAGCTCACAATAGGGTAGAAATAGTGGTACAAAAAAAGGGGGGCAGGTTTGCATGCTGAGGGTCAATGATGAGAGAAACACAAGCATGAATTTCATGCTGATTTTTTGCTTCTTTGAATATTACTGAAATGTCTTTCATGGTGCAAAAAATGTTTGGTTTCTACAACTACCAGCTCAGTTGTACTTCGGCTTTTATAACTGCATTCTTTGGAAAGTAAACACTACACCAACTAAAAACTAAAGGCTGAGTGAAATAAATGCTGAAGTGAATATTTAAGCCTGAAAATCCATGTCAAGATCAAGATCACTGAAGATATGATTGTGCTGACTACAGGTAGCTTGGTCTGAGCTTGCTTCATTTTGCAGTCAACATCTATTAGCCAAAATTCCTGAATGTGAGCAACAAAAAGTAGTTGTGTTGTGTGCAACAAAGCTGACAAGAATTGAAAGACTGAATGAGCGAATTGCAGATTTTCTTTCAAACTATTTTCAGTTTAAGTAGAGCCCTTTGGAAAAAAAAACAAAACAAAACCCACCAAATATTTGCCGTTTTGGGCTATTCTTTTTAACATCTGTGAGACACTGGATTATTATATTAATTATTGTCTTGGACCAACTTAAGTGTGTGTATGGTGTGGAAAGGGCCAGGTTGAATTTCACAAAGGTGAGGTGGTAGCCTGTCCCACACCTGAGCCCAGCCCCTTGGAGCCTCCTTGGGCAGCCCCAGTCCCTGGCCCAGTGGGAGTGCTGCCTACACCACAATCCCTGGAGCTCTGACCCAGCCCCACATTGGCTGGCACATCACAAGTCCTGCCTGGCGGGGTCTGGTTACAGGGGCCAGAGCAGATAAAAGCATGGGGGCAGTGTGTGGTTGTTGCTCTGCCATTCCTGGCAGCTGGATCTACTTGGACCTAGGGGTGGTAGCTATAATTCTCTCTTTTTCACTTTCCTTCTTTACTTCCTCTTCTCCTCATTTCCTTTCTTGATATTTTGGGTAACTTAAAGCTGGATAGGTTGGATTTTGCTAAATTATATGGGTTAGCATGTGCTAAGTCAATGCATTGTGGAATGCTTTATTCTGGTTGAATGTTGCCCTTTAAACTTTTGCCGAGTTCCGTTATTATTTAGTTTACCAGTAAAAGTGTGCTAATTGACCTCCTGAGGAAATGTGTGCAGTGTCTTCTCTCTTGTGTTATCTCAAGGTATTGAAAGAATTGAAGGCCCTTTTAAAATATTTGGTGGGTGTATTTTTGGAGCCTTGTATATTTTTAAAGTGAAACTCCTTCAATGAGCTCATAGCTCAGGGCCTGGGGTCTTATAAAACCCTAGAAAACATTTCCAATAAAAAGATTCCCAGATCTCCTTTCAGTGATATAAACCCAGGCTGTATAGAGGAACAGATGAGTTCTTAATTGTGTTATAATCATGATCTCCTTTTCACTTGTTTTAAATCTACTTAGTTTGTGGTAAAGAGAACTGTGTTTTCTTTCCACACAGGGAATGGCAGCATGATGCAAAGATGCAAGAAAGTGAACTACTGCATTCCAGTGCAGGAGGGACAGGAGGGACAGGAATCATAAGTTTTACCCTGCGATTTAAAAAATAAAGTGATGAGAATCCAAGCCCTGAGCACTGTTGGTGACCTGACTTTTGCTGTATGGGCTTTCTGTTGTGGTATCATTTTTCATGGAAGCATCACTTCACTTTCTTATTGAGCGAGCCTCTTTTGATGTACCAAATTTATATGCCCTTCTATGGCATATAGGGAGTTGCGAGGAGGCACTGGGAGAAGATGGCTGTGGTCATAACAACTCCTCAGAGTAAAAAGGTTTCCAGAACATGTGAGACTAAGGGAAGCTCATTTTAATTGCTGTGTAGAAACCTGTAAGTACAATATGTTAGCGCTGCTGGTAAGGCTTGGTGCATGGAGGGACCCAGGTAGGAGAAACCTTTCTCTGTGACTGTATGTTCTTAAGATTTCTCTGGGTGTTCAGAAGCTTTTCCTCAAGGTTTTCTCTTTACCTTAATGCAAAAGCATCTAAAGAGCAAAAAAATTTCACAGACTCTATGTGTTAGAGTTCATTCTTACAAATTAAAAAATACTACTTTAAAATTGCTGGGTGTACAAACTGTCATATAACAATATTCAAAAATTAGATTTTTTGGCTTTTTTTTCCTACAGCTTTCTACTCTTATGCTAGTTTTTAATACTTACCAAACAAAGTTTTGTCTTCTTCTGGGCTGTTACTATCAAAGGGAAAACAAAACTTTTAAAGTTTGGGTTTAAAATGCTGGGGAGGGGGGATTGTGTCCTCAATACATGGTGCTGTACCTGAAATCTTGTGTCCCAAAACTCTTAGTTGAAAGGACAACCCTTCAGACGAGGAGAGGAAAGGGCTGTTTCCCTGCACTATTTTAGGGAAATAAAATTTCCAAGAAGCTAAGGACTAGTCCAGGACAGCATTCAATCACATATATAATGCAAAGAAAGAAGCAGTGGTTTCAAAGCACTGTGTCCATATTCTTGCTTTACTGGGGCCTCAGCAACTTCTAGCAGCAGCTGAAATGCTATTTGTGAAATCTGGAAGAGACTTTTAGTCATGGAGGAATCCTTTCTGTACACATTTGCCCATATCCTCCTTCCACAAAGACCTGTGTGACTCACTGGCTTGAGACGCCTCAGATCCACATGAAGTCTGGGATCATGTTGTCCATGGGGACCCATCCTGGGTCAGTCCTGGCCTAAGGACTGATGTGTGTTGCAGCCGGGCTTTGTGACACTCTAAAGGGTATTTGAATATTGTTATCCTTCATTGGCTATACCTGGTTTTGTATTGATCTCGTATTCATAGTTATCCATGTCCTCAATCAGCCATTTCATTTACACCGTCACATCATCTTGGCCTGGCTAAAATACAGTAAGAAGCCAATACTCTCCTTTTTCTATTACTATTTGATCCTGGACTCTGGCTTTTGTTTAACTAATTTTTAATTTAAGTTTTGTTCTTTTGCCATCTAGAAAATGCCTCCTAGTCTGCAGTACAGTTTGTATACTCGTCTAGCACTTCCTGAGCCAATCTTCAATGAATTAATCAATTTTTGTTTGTTTGTTTGTTTTGTTCATCTGGTAGCTAGTGGATATAACTTTGTGCCAAACGAACTGTGGTCTGTTGAAAACTGAACCAAATAAAGCTAGAACTTCTGATTAAAGCAACAATTTATCTTTGCTGCCATATAGTTATAGTGATTTATCTACTAAAACACAGGTTAAAAATAATGGCCTTATAGCCTCAGTTGTATTGGGATTTTTACATGTAGTAAGAGGAAACGATTATTACATCTGATAAAATATTTAGCTGTAACTTGGTATAGAGAACCCTGTATTCATACAAGTTCTTTTCAGGGAGAAGAATAAAATAAGCAAAAATTCCCATATTGCTTTATTTTTCATTCAGTCGCATCATTGTTATTTATACCAATGCCTTAACTTAATCTCAAAGTCACTTTATTAAAGCCACTTTCAAGCTTATGCTAATAATGTCAGTTGTTTTGCTTGCTCTCCTTCTGAAGCAAGTTAGTTGTGATGGTCATGAAAGTTGTATAGGTCTGGAAGCATAAGCAAGAAGTGATTAGTTTTTTATATATATCAACAGCTATGACAAGGTTTACTTTTGAAGGATGTTAAAAAAAGTCTAAAAGCTACATTTCACACAAAAAAGCTTGCCATAAGAAAGATTTTCTTTCTTGGAAGATCTTTCCAGCCACTCTTTTTTCCCTCTTCCAACTCTTCCCCTCCACCCCATCCTCCACCCTCTGCTCCATATTAACAATGCAATATAGCAATATGACAGGAGGGGATTTTTTTAAAAAGTGGGATTATTATCAGGTATGATGCTCCAGGCTGCCCATTTGCAGGTTTTCCCAGTACTCCCAAAAATAGTGGCTTCCTTTCTTTTCCAACAACCCCAGCGGGAGCACCGTGCCATGCTGCATTACTGGGACGTTTCCCTGTGCCATGACGGAGTGGAGTCGCCCTGATTTACAGCCCCAGGCGACGGCTGAGACCAGGCCAGCTTGTCCTAGCACTCTCTCCGAGTCAACCCTTAGTTATGTAAATAACTCCCCTTTGAGTACTGTTTGCATAAGGCTTTGCATGTGTTTGATACTGAATTTGAGGAACAGCCCTTAGTTTTTCAGAAGAAATTAGAGAGCTATTTGCACAGCTCCCAATGCTGGACTTCGAAGGCTCAGGCTCCATCCCACCGTCCAGCCTCTCAGCCAGACAAAGCATCCCTGCACCCTTGTCAGGGCCGGCCCAGGTGGGCTCCGCTGGAGGAGTCCTTTGATATCTTGGTTGTAAAGAACATATTTAACCTGCTGAGAGGGAGGGACTTTTTGATTATGGGCCTGACGCAAACTTGTCAAGTCCTTAAATTCATGTGCAACATACCGAGACAACAGGTTTTTGTCGGGATTAGATTTAAATCACATGTGCATGCAAATCCAGACTTTTGCAGTAAGTTCCTATTATAATTTTTGATGTCAAAGGTGACCAGCTTGATTACAAGAGAGGAACAATTTTAAATCACCTTTCCTATCCTCAAACAAATAGTTAGTAAATTCTCTGAGTCATATTATATATAACAGCTGCTACCTGTGTTCCCTTTAACCACAGGAATGCCAAAATGAGTTCTTATAGCAAAAAGCATATAGTTATGCACTCCTTTTAATAAAAAAAGCAGAGTTCATTTGAAGGCTATGCTTCGAAGTCTATGAGAGACACAAACCTGATCTGCTGGTTTTTGTCCCAAAATAGCATTATAAAGTCATTCCAATGGGGAAGGTACCTTGTCCAGCCAGTTGCTGTGATAGGCTTTCTACCAGGAAGGCTTTGAATAGATGTCACTGTGGGTGTGGGGGAGGGGGACTTGCTACAGCTGAGTAATGAATGTCTTACAGGATGGCCCGAAGTCCAGAGGGTGAAAATCTGAGCAAGTCAGATTGTTTCTTCCTGGTCTCCACAGCTGTTTTTTTCTATTACAAAAATGAAGCCCATAGGCAGGCATGGGAAAAAAAATGTGGGCTGCTTGGTGCCATGCTTTTACTACCCTGGATCAAGGTGTAGATGTCTCTGAGGCCTTACAAAAATGTCACACAGCTGTAAAATGAGTACAAGCATAAAAAATAGCCTGATGGTTGTAGAACAGGATACAAAAGAGAGAATGGTTTAATTTTGTTGCTATATTTTGAGATGAGAAAGGAATAAAGACAGACTAGAATGGATCTGCTTAGGCTGCTATTTCTGTTTAGTTAAGTGTAAGTTGGCAGACTTGAACCTTTGAAGGATTTGTGAGTTGTAACACACTGGTGATACAGCACTGAACACGGACATGTAGTCACAGATCAGTTCCCCATATGTGTACTTTAGATACAACTCCCTGAGCTACTCCATTTATGGCCCTGAAGCTTGAAATTGGAGTAATCGGATATAAGGTTATGTACTTGTCAGCCCGGCCTCCCCCTGCTGAGCCTGGCAGTAAATATATTGGATTTTTCTACATTTGTGAATTCCAGAAGTGAGATTGCCAGCCTTCAGCTGCAAGTGTGGAAACTACTTATCCCTAAGATGGTAACAAGACAAACCGGCACCTTTTTTTTATTAGCAGGATTATCTACCCTCATCAATCACACGTCATATTTGCAAACTAAATTAACAGTTTTCCATGTCAACTGATGTGCAAACATTTCTGTTGTTGCCCAAGATCAGCTGTGATCATAAAGAAACAATGGAAATGTTTGCACACATAAACACCAGGCACCTAGGAAACAAAATAGAGGAAACTGACCTGCTTGTGCAGGATGTGAAACCAGTCTCTGCTGGGAGGACAGAGACATGGTGAAGTAGCTAAAATCACTAAAGCACACATATTCAAGAGTAGGCATTTATCAGAAGTGGAGATGTAATGAAAGAGACATTCATGGCTATCAATGAACTTCAGAGATCTGAGAATGGAAGGAGCAAGAGATCTTGTAGCTAAAACATTAATTTTGGTCCGAATACTTTTGGGAATAGAAGCAAAACTTCTGTTGGAATAGTGCTGAGAACTTGTTAAAGCATTTCCTTTCCTCTCTCAGCCATCACTTAACTAAACCTGCAGACTTAAATCATTCTTGGCCTCCATGCCATCTCCTTTCTCTTGCTGTCTCATGAATCTCCATCTGAACTTATCTGTTCAGGACTCTTACTGGATTTCTCCGTGCTTTTCACTGGCCGGATTGAGCAGCCTGTCATTGCAGCCTGCAGGTTATAAATAATGTATAGAGAAGACTCACTCTTTGTTTGCACAGTGTTTGAGCTGTCTGACAGCATATGCATTTCCTTTAGTCAGTGTAATTCCCCAGTTTGTTGAAAAATAGGCACAACCTTTATACTTCAGGAAGGCAAATCATGGAAGAAAACAAGATGTCATCTCTACCTGATATAAAACATTCTCCTTGGAATAGCAGCAAAGCCTGACTTTTACTGGAAGGGCCCTAGTGTCACCTTCTATGTGACCCCATGCACCTATCCTTCTCCATAGCATTGCCAGAACTAGTGTGGGGTCTTATTATGTCTAGCAGATGTGCCTCATGCCCTGATGGGGAGCATCCTGCAAAGGGCTCCTGCAGAAAGAGCTTGGCCACCACCTTGAGTAAGTTCCATGGCTGCCTTTGTGCTCCATGATCCTCCACATAGGACAGACCTGAGCTGATAAGGATCACAATATCCTGTCTCATAGATGGGCTGAGAATTTTTATCCCAGTATTGATATGCTTTTTTATGGTTGTAAGAAGTCTCAGTTCATATGAAAGTGTAGAAAAAATCTTGCAAAATCGAAAATCTTCCAGACTTGGAAAAACTGAGGGACTAAAACATTATAAATACATATCCCTGAGAGATCATACAGATTGATAACCCTTCTTGTCTGGAACGAACCAGATAGGTGGCTTTATATCTAATGTGGCTCAGTTTTTCCTTACACACTCTGAAAGTTCCTGATGTATAAAAGTTGTCTGCCAGGCTCCACATCAATGCAGCAGGTTCATTTTTTTACAGCTGATACTGACCAGGGAGTGCTTTCCATGTCATTGTAATAATGACTACACAAGTCTCTTTTTTTGATTTAGATTATATTGCTGTAATTGGATTTAAAAGAAAAATGGTCCAAATACATTATTAATCTAATATTGGAGAACATAAACCTTCTAGGAGTTAAGGCAAGAAGCCAGTAAGAACCAACAAGCATTATGTTTTGAAGAATAATAATGTGCTTGTGTTGTGTCTATATAGTGCAGGACAAATGAGTGCGTTTAAAATGTCAGCATAGATTGAAATGAGATGAATCACCTTAATTTTCAAGGACAGCCTGTCTCTGGCATGGAAAAAGCCAGCCAGTGCATGCAAATGAATGAATGTAGGAGTTCGTGTATGCAATTCTTCACTCCATCAGGGACTCCTCCACAGGATGCCTTTTATGTCTCAGAATGTAGGAATGAAATGGAATTAGAAGGTCAAAATATCCATCCATTTCATGAACAACAGCCCAGTGCTTGTCTTTCTTGCAGCAGCCTCATGGAGATCTTTCCAACTCAGCCTTCATGTACCATGCTGAGGTTCTTGGGAAGGTGAGTAAAACATCAGGTACTTAGTTTATGCTAAGCTGTGTGCATCTCTGGCTATGCTGTTACCAGGGTCTGCTTTATTTTGGATATGGAGGTATGAAGGGAACTGGAGGCTGCAAAGTCCATTAAGAAGAAAGAGAGAGCTGTGAACACCTTGGTCTGTTCTGGGTTAGAACTGTTAGAACTGTCTACAGAAGTATGCTTAAGCAATCACCATCCTGGCCTCTGCTTTAAATGTTTTGATCAGTCTCTAATTGCTTTCTTGCCTCAGCACAAGACTTCCTGCTCGAGAGAGGTTGTGAAGCCACAGCAGCACTACTCTGGGCTCAGCTGTTGCTTCTGTCTTCTTGCAATCACATTAAGGACTCAGAGGTGTTACTGCTCTCTGAGCAGGTCTTCTTGCTACAAATGATGGATTAAGTCAATATGGCATTGCTAACTTTGCTTCATCTGCCAATAACTTTGAATGAAGATGATCAGAGTGTCCCAGTTCCTCTACTGACAGGATCTGGCAAGAATTGATCATTAGCTTAGTTTTTCCCTTGTCAGTAAACTTAGAGGTACATCCCACCAGACCTGCTCTGTCACAGCTCCTGCTGAATGTTCACATGGCAGTTGTAGTTTGGCTGCTGTGCCATCAGTATGCTGATGACATTCTGCTCTGTGACTTTTTTTCAGCAGATCCAGATGGTATAATTTCCCTTTTTTTCCCTGAACCTGGCCAAGACAGATGGCTGGATGAGAATCAACTGCCAGACAACCTGGTGAGAGGAGGTGTGAGGTGCAAGGTGCGAGGAGATGGGCAAGATCCAGCTGCAAGTGGTGACTGCGCTGTCACAGCCCAGCTGCAAGTACCTTTGCCAATGAATCTGGCCATTTTTTAGTGTTTACCAGAACCTACTGGCTTTTGAATTCCCAGCTAATTAACTTTCCAGGCAGTATCTTCCTATGCAATACCTCAAGCAACAGAAGGGACCCTTATTTTTCTCTTGGTCTCGCTTTCAGTTTAGGATGTTGCAAGGTGCTGCCCTGGCAGCTGCCTGTGACAAACCTGGCGAGATTTTCTCTAGGAGAGAATCTAGAAGCTGCCTGGACATGCCAAAGGCATATCTCACTTATTTCTAGTTTATTCTGTTTTACCTAGTCTACCTCATCAACTTTGTTCGGGCATTTGGGCAGCTCTCAGTAACAATTTGAAGCACTCATCAATCTAAGTCTGGAACATGGAAACAACCATATCAGACTTTCTACTTTTCTGTAGAAAACTTGGATTTGGTACTATCACCTGATTTTTTTTAATTTTTTTTTAATTGCCTAACTTTTGTTTTGGGGAAGAAAGAATGAAAGGAAATGCCTAGAAACTCAAGAGTTTCTGCTTAAAGATTCCAAAAGATTATCATGTTTGTGGAGATGTTATCTGAAGATGATAATCTCCAAAAAACAACAAGCTGTTGCTTTTGATATAAATTAATGTATCTAGATGTACAGTTTTAATAGATATACACAGTTAGGCTTTTCTGACTTGCTAATAGTCCTGAATAAACAGGCATTTGAATGAAAAGATGAATGATGTAAAGCATAAGTCAGCTGAGATGCTGATTAACAAACACCTCTAGTGCTGAGGGGATGTTCATACTGCCTAGCTTTGATGCTCTGAATTGCCTAAATGCATAGCTAAAGTACCTTGAAGGAGAGGAGGTGATTATCTTCCCTCAGTGAGCATTTCCAAGAGCATTGGAAGAGTCTTTAATTTCAGAGCAATAACTGCGATCTGTACCTTTTTTTCTGGTGGCCCACTTCAGTTTGTCTTATGAAGACAGGTATTTTAGATCACACTTTCGATTTATTGTTGATAATACTAGCTGGTAGGTTCGATCAATGTGTAAAGAGGAGTTTGCTGCGTTGGGGTTTAACAAGGTGGTGTAGGGCAATCCATTTATTCAATTTATAGTGCTAGAAACACACACTGTAGCAACTAACTTGTTCTGACTATAAATAACATGTAGTTGTCACTTTCAGTACTGAGAGAATCTGAGTAACAGGAACCTCTATTTATTTCCAGTTTTAGCTTCCTTCATGCATCACTGGTAGTGGAAATGAAACACTTCAAAAAAAAAGATGAAAACTCTGCCATAAGCTTCAGTGGAGCTTTAACATATTGTAGGAAGTTCCTGTAGGGATTTCCCATCTGCTTTTACCTATTGGGGTTGTAGGAGCTTATCCACCCAAAGCAGCCACAAAGAAATCTTTTTAGGATGTAAAAGCTTCCCTGAGCATTAGACCCTGCTAGAGATGTCCTTTATTTAAAAGTTTTAGAATTTGGGGTCTTCGGTCTCTTACCCTGCAATCTGAATAACTTGTTTCAATTTTCCGTGCATTGTTTCCTCTCCCTCCCATCAGAAAAAAGCAAGGAGTGGTTTTCATGAACACTTAAGATTAGATGATATGTGCTATGAATTATATATTTCTAAATAGTATGTTTTGTGCCAAAGAAGTTTTTCCTTCTTCTCCTCCCCATTTTTGTACTGCTAACTGGTTACACTTTGCTGATGCTTGAAAGCTTTCTTAATCATGCCTTTTCCATCATGAATTCTGTTTCATCTGGCCTTTGTTCAGCACTGACTTATAAAACTTATTTTCTTATTAACTTCCAAAGAGCTGAAGTTGTGTAAATGAGCACTTCTATTGCATGCCCAGCGGATGCTTTTATGGTTTTGGAAACCACAACCTGCAGCTGAAAATCCCCAAAGTTGTATTTTCAGAGCATCCTGGTGTTTGCAGATTGATGGTAAAAAGAGCAGAGGTGTTTAATAAGATAGAGATGCTTGGGACTTTGGAGCAAAAATGCTCATTGTGAGGATGAGGGGCAGAAAAAGGCCTGTGTCATATTTGTAGCTTTTTTGCATGCAACCCTGCTGACACTCTGCAAAGAGGCGAATTTCTTCTATGTAGCTCTGTTGTTTGATTTCCAAGATCTGTGGTTTCAGGGACTCTTGCTAACTTATACAGTCATGTAAGAAAGATTTTAAAATTAGCAATACAAATTATGGCAAATAATTGTCGATTAAATCAACTGTTGCTCTCTGTAATACTCTCCCAGGCTCTATCTCCATGGTCTCCACAGAGAAATGCTCTGCAGAGATGTACATGCCAGAACTGCATACAGTGCAGTGAACAAGCTCATTAAACTAGGGTGAGAAGCGTGACTGAAATGCCCCCCATGTTACTTTACATGTCCATTTGTGAGCCTAAAACATATTCACAACAAACACTGTTAGAGTTTTGTCCCTTCTTGCCCGAGTCAGATGTTTCTTTAACCTAGTTTGCTGCTGTGAGAGATGGTGTGGCCAAGTGGGAATTCTCAGTGCTGGTGTCAACTGGAGGTCAGCGTCACTTGTTATTGCACAGTCATGCACTTTTGTGAGAAGCCAGTCAGCTCCACTGACAGTTGATCTGGAGCCAAGACACCAAAAGGTTAAGTCACAGCTTCTCTGTGGCTTCTGCTGCTCAGTTTCCCATGGCATGGGGAGAGATGATCCTGTGGTCCCAGTTTACCCTCCTGAGTCCTTCCCAAGCATTCACTTGGCTGCAGTGCTCTACCATATTAGGAGTGTACAGAGCAAAGCCCAGGAGCCTGGATCAGGAACTCTCCTGTCAATCTGAAGAGCTGCTGCTATATTTAGTAACAGGCACATGGGAATAACAGCTTAAATGTGGGAGAGGGCTGCTGGAATGCCAAAACATGTTTTAATCCACTTGACTCTTGATAGAAACTCTCAGATTGCACTATCTTTAGAGGGTCTTGTACAGAAATAAATTACATTTCCCTTTTATTAAAAAATAAAATAGAAAACCAATTTATCTGTCATATACCTCCACCACAATAGTTCTGATGAACAGCATTTACTGCAGAGCAAAATAAAACCCTTGTTAAGTGTTTATTTACCCCCTTGTTTCAGTTGCATGCAAACTAGTCAACAAAAGTGTATGCATTTAAATGCAATTATGGCAGTCATTACAATGTGAACAACTTGGTTGTGGTTATTTTTTTCTTTTTTCTTATTTTCATTTCATGTTACTTGAAGATGAGGAGAAGATGCATCTTGTGTTTGAAATGCCCAAATAGGAAAGTGAGAAAGTATTAGGAGCAGAAGGATTTTGCAATTAGCATATTTAGATTTTTCTCTACAAACAAACAAGTCCACTTATATGTAGTGACCATAAAACATGAGAAAGCCTCTTAAATTATTAAATTAATACAGAATTTCATGTTGCAGCAGTCAGATGCATCTGGTGAACCACACTTTAACAGAAATATACAGCTATTCTTTACCCAGAAAAGCAGGTTTCCTGGTTTTCAGCAAGAGCAGTGTTTTGTGGTTTTCTTTCTATTTTCCACCTAGGCTGAGGGCTCTCTTGTGAAGATCAAGTGACTCCTCCATGGTCTGGTACTGAGTCAATAGCTAAACATGGAACTAGGATTCCCCTAGTTCCCACTCATTTACAAGTTACTCATCTACATAATCTTCAGGAAAAGCATGTGTGGCCAAATCACCATCAGGAAGGCTAGGTGGAGAAATTCAGTTAAGTCCCCTTGTAGAGATTTATTTCCTCAATACATCCAGGGAAAGGTAGAAGTTTGGCATTAATGAGCAATGGAGGGATTGATTGGTTTGAGGGTTTTTTTTTTTCTGAAAGAGTTAAAAAGAAGAGAGCTCTAGAGAGCCCTGTGATTCTGCTGTGTGTCTTGCATGTCAGAACCCATCACCCTGCCTCTCCCCACCATTTCAGTATTATATCCATTCTGTCATAGCTTCATCCTCCAGCCCTCTAGGCAGCATGGCAGAGGCTGGAAAACCTGATGCAGTTCATGGCAAATATTATTCCATGTTTTTCTTCTGGAGCTGGTCAGCTTTTCTCTACATGTGAAAATGACTGGACATTTTTCCTCTGAAGAGGACTGTCTGCCTATGTTTAGCATGTGTTTAGTGCTCTCCAAATCCTCCAGGTATATAAGATATATCTAGTGGATACCTAGAGATTTATGTGTGTATGTATCTTGAAGGTGTACATGTACATCCATGTATGTCCTTGTTTTAAAGCCACTAGTGTTCTTTGGTAAGATTTGCCTATTTTTGTGTTTCTTTAATTCTTTAGTAACAGAAATTGCCTCTTAAATAATGTATGATTTGAGAACAATTTTGTCTAAGAAATATTTCCATGTTGTCATTGTGGCCCAAGCCTGGGATGCCAAGAAGCACTCCTGATCAGCCTCCTGCAGGCATAAATCTACAGCCTAGGTGAGGTAACACATGAAAACCTGCATTATCCTGAGGCAATTACAGGGATTTGGAAATGGCTGGAAATTATGGTACTTCCCGTTGACTCTTTTAAGTGCAATAATTAACTGCTGGGTTCAGAACCACCACAGTAGAAGTTCCTGCTTTTTTAAATGGATTCTCTGTCTCTCATCTTATGACAGATGCTCCAGCTTTATCATAGAAAACTACTTTTTCTAATGTAAATTCCATTCTCTGATTTCCTCCATTATTTTCCTGACATTTCATGTGCATACTGCTATATCAACATGGAGTTTTTTCTGAAAACTTGGAGGTAAAGATGGCAAAACAATGATGAGACACCACAGCTTCAAAAAGAATTATCTCTACTGCTGGTCTTTGACTTGGCATAAGTCAGTCTCTAAGGAATTTCATCAGTGTTTCATTTTCCTTACAGGAACCATGGTCCAATTTCTGTCTGCGCTGCTGCTTAGGAAAACAGCAAAGAGAATTATGCTTTGTTCCATTAATTAGTTTGGGGAGGAGGGGGGGGTTGTGTTTTGTTTTATTGTGGGTTTTTTTTTCCAAATCACACAGCATTCTATAAATAATTGGATGCATATTGTGGTTATAGATAAACAATCAAAAGCACACACAGTTGTAAATACGTAATATATATCCAGAGCGTGTCTTGAAATTTTTCTTACTGCTGCCAATTGATCATGTCTCTGTCTGGAACAAGAACAGCATTGACTGACATGGAAATCTAGGGGGCCCCGACTCAAAATGGAAGCTGTGATGCATGCAAGCACTCAGTAAATGCTACCCTCTCCATCCACAGGTCACCAACATGTGCATCATGGTAGGTAAGCAGGTGTTAAAACTTTGGCTTGTGGTAATTCAGCAAGTGTCACATACAGTTTTCACAGCCAGACCTTCAGAATGAATTTATGGCAGGGGTAGGAAGTGGGTGGACACAGATCGTTAGTCATGCCAAAAGCTTACAGCCTGGGTCTTTGAGGTCCAGATATAATGAGTAGCTCTCAGCCATGGGTGTGTATGCACTTGCACACCCTGCGACAGGGTCAGCACTGCCGAAGAGCCACCTGACCACAGTGGGGGCTCACCCTTTGGTGTCAACAGATCTAGGTAGATACCTCATTGTACTTCATAGCTCAGTTGGTTAGCGTGTTGTCCTAATACCACCAAGGTTGTGGGTTTGATCCGCATATGGGCCATTCACTTAAGAGTTGGACTTGATGATCCTTGTGGGTCCCTTCCAACTCTGAATATTCTGTGAAGCCTGTGAATCTCTGAGATGGATGGGCCCTGAGTAAGCCCTCTCTGGGAGAGCACAGTGCCACATAGAGGAGTAGTGCAGCTATATTCAGAGCACTGAAGGGCAGTTATATAGATGCAGCCCCTTTTCTTCACCTGCTCTGCACCAGAGGTGATTTTGAAAACAATGTCTGAATGCAAATGTTAGGGACTATAAGAACAAATGCTTAAAATCACCTAGAAGCAAATCACTTCGCATAGGAGATGACTATGAATAAACATCTTTCTGTTTTCCTGTGACATGGTCACTCTGCTTAGCTCATAGCCAATTGGTGGCCCAATCTGGAGTGCCTGTAGATGGAAACACAAATTGATAGAATGATGGACACTTTCCAGGAGTCTAGAAAGTATAACCAGTATAAGCTGACTTTCAAAAGAATTGTGTTGATCTATCTGACTGGACAGAGGGATAATAATTTCCCAAGCAGAAAAACCCCTAAATTGACACAGGATGATTTATTAGTTCAGAGATTTTGATCAGTTTCATATGAAATAGAAGGAGAGACATTTCAGAGAGGTTAGAAATGTTTCCTTCCCTTGTCACTGTTCAGTTGTCCTTTTTCCTCAGAGTATTGACTCAGAAGATCAGGTATCACACTGTTCAGAGGCATTTGCTTGTGTCAGGTGTGCTTCTGTTCTCTGTCTGTATCTGTCTGGATTACCGTATTACTTCCATTGATACTATCTTTGCGGGTAAATGAACAAATGGCATCATAACTTCCATTTATCTCCCAAGGAAATAAAAGCTCAAATTTCTCCCTTTGTCTGATGACTGCAACCAGAAGAACTGTTGGAAGGGGACATCCTGGACAATGCTCTCTTCCAGTTCAGGCAGGGTTGCTTATTAGCTTTGAGAGAATAGGACATCACTGGTCTGTTCTCCTGTGTGACTCTTCTCAATCAATGTTAGTCTTACTTCACTCAAAATGGCTCAGGATCCTTAAAATCAGTCTTCGTCTAGTACATTGTATTGTATTTGTGACTGGAAAGATAAATAATGGAAATAATTTCTGAGAAGACAGAAGCATTTGAGATGTAAAATATTTTTAAGTGTTTTCCTATGTAGGGTTCTCCATTCCTAAAAAATCACCCTTTTCTAGGGTGGCAGGGAGGGATTTTCTCGCCTTAGCCCCCCTCTATATCAGTCTTCCTCATGCCTAGATTGGCACTGCCTTTATGCAGACATTGCTCCTGGCATTTACACATGCCTTGGCACTCTGACAGAGTCTGCTTTTCTTGTGGTCCTATTCCAGCTGTTCCAGGGTTTCTGGGACAGGCTTGAAACCTGGAGTCCACGGATGTCTCATTAGACAGCCTGCACCTCCCTTTTTCCCTACTGCATTTAAACTAAGCCTCTTCACAAGTTTTGCATGTTAAAAGGACGATAAACATCCAATAGCTCTTCTGTGTTTGTCTTCTGTCAAGTTAAGTAATCTCTTTGACAGCATCCCATGGGCATCCCTTGAGACCAGTGGTGCCTACCACCCCCCTTGCTGAGTACAGGATGTGTAGAGTGGCACAGACACATGCTCACAGTGAAAGTTTTCTCCAACTGCCAGCAAAAGCTTCCTCACCTGGAACTTGGTCTGGCTCCAGCTACAGACTACTTGCCATGTTTTGAGCAGCAACATGTTGAAAAGTCAAATCAAAGGGGAAAATTCAAACTGGCAAGTACTAAGTTGGGGTCTGGACTCCCTACCAGAATGAAGGACTTTGATAAACTAGTAATACGTAAAAAAACATGAAGACTGGGGACAAGGGGGAGAGAAGCAGGACTTGCCAGAGAAAAAAGGTGATTTCATGTGTACTCGGGTGGATGTGAACCATTCAATCTCAGAGATGACAAATGAGGCTAAAAAATTTCTTGTTTCCTGTGGAGGTTGCATTAGTTTTCACTGTGAGACTTCAATTCCCTGCATGTTGAGAAGGAAATGTTCAGGATTGAAAGTGTAGAGGGATCATTCATGGGGAGAAGTCTTTTTGTGAGAGGCATGATTGATAGCTGATATCTCAGGAACCACAGTTGTCTGTTTGCAGAAAACTTCCCCACAGTACACACAGCTAGATTTTTGACTTCATAAATATTGTCCTTTCAGATGTATTTGCAAAATCATGTCCAGTTCACTATCATTTGCCAGCCTCATTTAACTTTATTAGTGATCTGGCCCAGTTCATATTGTTTAAAATGCATAGGGTTTCTTGGGAATAGTACAGATTATGCAAACTGTTTAGAATAGCGTCACCTCAAGCATTCAGCATGGGTAAGTTAAAAGGAATTTGAGAGAACTGCATTGTACTGACATATTACATTAAGATCAGTAATTAAGTTATGTGTGCGCGCATGTGTTTGATAGTAAGAGAAACGGACGGTAGCAAACACCCTGACTGTCTGTGGTGTTATACCCATGTAGGGCCATATTTCTCACTGCAGTGCTGCCTGCTTTGGCAGAGTTAGAGCAGAGCTGCCCTTTTTTTGTCTCCTGTAGTGACATATGCTTATGCTCAGCATGTTAGCCATACATGTTAGCAACATTGCACAGCCATCTACAATTTGGGCAAAATCAGCGTCTGTTGATCTGAGATTTGATCTGGCTAAATACTTAACAAATGTTCCATATTAACACTGGGGTGTGTATACTTATTTTTTATTTTTCTAAACTACCCTGACATTACCATCTCCCTAGCAATATCAAAATAGTACTGATAAAATATATCCATTTTACCAATGCAAAAGAAAGAGAAAAGGAAAGAAAGGTGTATGCAAAAAGATTATGCCAGCCTGTAAAATAGTCAGGGCTGTCCCTGAAAATAGTCAGGGTTGGAGCAGAGTTTAGGCCATATGAATGACATTACCTGGCTCTTATCTCACTTTTGGACACAAGGAATAAACATTGCTGTAGTCTGTTCTCTTCCTTGCAGTCACAAATACAGCAGGGTCTTGTGCTTGGCTTTCAAATGCTGCAAGTGCTTCTTTGTCTCTGGTGAGGTACAGATCAAGCCATCACATCTGTGAGGTGTGATGCCTTCTGAGTCAGCTGCTTCTACTGAACCTGCTAATTGGTAATATATGTAATTACCGTCTAACCTCTTCCTCACATTTTTACTCCCTCTTCCTTTAGCACAGTCTTTGCTACTGTCCTACTAATCCAGGCACCTACGCACATGGGAGTGACGTAGTCTGCCCCTGGATTGAGCATCTCCCTGTAACTTGCATTAAGTGTTTCAGAAGCATAAGGCTTACAGCAACAGATTGTATTCTTCCATAAAGAGTGTGTTTTAGGTCAAAGAATAAACATACTGTTGTAAAGACTGTTGAATAGTGTTTAAAAACATTGGGAAATTAATTGTTTATTCAATGAAGTGGAAGGCTGTGCTGGATTCCCTGGCAACAGATGGAGGCACTGTGGTGTGATGTGGTTGCTCTCTTTCCCCTAAAGCCTAAGCACCAACCAGGGCCATGGCATGACACTGTCCCAGGCTCCCATATCCAGGGCAGGATGGGTTGACTCTTGCAGAGGGCTGGGAAGTCCAAAGCATCTCCAGGCTGTTTTGCCATTCTGAGAGGTTTCCTCCCTAAGAAACCCCTGCAGAAACAGTGTGATTCCCCCTGCAAAGCTGCAGCAGCAGATATTCAGAGTAGGGACTTCTCTTCCTCAGACTGTAAACTAGCCTTAAATAATGTCATATTCCATGAACTTTCCCTACCTTTCGCACTTTTTACTAAAATGCTCTGATCCTGTGAGTTTCATCTGGGGAGCTGCTGGTGACGGGGATAAATTTTGTAGTTTACCACTTTTGCTCAATCTATTATGTTTAGGAAGATACTGACAGTTCTGGTCAAAGGGTCCACTTAAATTTCAGTCGTCTGCTGACACATGAAATGTTTTGGATGCCTTCTGTTGTTGATTTACAAAGCAATAAACAAAATAAAACTAAAGAAGGAACTGTCACAAATACTCATTCCACATCTCTCTCTCTCTCTGTCTTTCACACTTTATTGATATAATTTTAGCTCATCTCCCCATGTTCCCTTAGCAACAGATGAGGGTCTGTTGTCTGCACCACTTCCTTGCTCAGAGGACATGGCAAGCAGTGCTGCTCTGCCTTCTGCCCCGAGGTGGCATGCTGCCAGGAGGGGAGCTCCTGTGGGATGACCCACAGCCATAAGTACTCATAAGTACTCAGCTGTTTTGAAGTACCATCTGGGACTCAGGTTTTTCAGATGATACGCTGAAATTCTTTTCATTATTTAATTTGAATTTTTTAAGAAACACACGGACAATGTTGCCAGGTCTTGCACACTTTATTGTATAACTATGTCTTTCATCAGAAAGATTTGTTTTTAAAACCTGCCGCCTCCAGTACAAGGACCTAACTTAGGTCATCTGGGGAAGGGCCAACAGTTTCCTACACTTCAGCAGAGGGTAGCAGCTGAACTCTCTTCTTAGGTCTCCTAGGTTATCAAAAGAAGGTGATCCCAATTTCAGTTCCTCAGATGCCTCCTTTCTGGCAGGTGCTGTTCTGGGGCTGGAGCTTCTTTCCTCAACTGCATTCCTACCTTGCAGGGCTTCTAGGGTCATAAAGACAGAATTGTCTCACTGCCTTTGTAGTATAATAAATATTGTCATGCAGGAGTGGATTAGAAAACTCAATGGCATTGCCCACCTGCATTTCTTAAAGTCCCATTTGAGGCGTGTTTCCCTGGAATTCCTGGCAGAGCATGACATGGATCAGTTCTTTGGTACTGACAGTCAGGAAAAGTGTGAAATAACAAACAATGCCATCTAAGCTGTTTGGGCAAAAGGGAAACAGAAAAAGGCTAGCAGAGCAGGCAGCCACCAACCATTTTATCACCTTCCTAGGCCCCTCGCTTTCATGTCTCTGTCCATCTTTGGGGCAGGAGCTTGGTCACTACAGCTGTGCTGTCATAGCTGCATCCACTCTTGAGATGTGAGGGTCAGGAAGAAAGGTATTAGGCTCAGGAGTAGAGAGCAGATGGGAAATATTATGCCCCATAGCCTCATACTTTGTGCAATACATAGGTGTCATTGTACGGACTAACAGGACACACAATCAGAGGTGTTCCTACCCTAGGTGAAAAGCTTCTTACAAGGGACTGCCTTTCTTAAAACATTTTACATGTAATTGTCAGTCCTCAGGGCCAAAGCCCAGCATCTGCCTGTGGCTGAGTCTGCTCACAACAGAGTCAATAGAAAATCTGTGCCCCAGGTATGGCCACGGTCTGTTTTGCGTGTGGGCCCCACAGCAGCTGAAGGGAGAAAAACAGAAGCTCTGTGCAGCAGGTCCCATCACACCCACATCCCTGAGTGCTCCTGGCATGTGGGATGTCACAAGGTTCTTACTTCTCTGGCTAGAGCCAAAATCTGTCTTGTCTGCAGCTCTACCAAGCTGGGCTGAGGCTTGATCACTCTCCAACTAGTATTCCTTTGGCTAGAACTCCTGTATCTACTTGCAGAACAAAACTTCTTGTTCAGCAAGGAAGCACAATGGAAATAAAGGCCCAGATGTTCTTAGAAAACCCTAGTTCAGGCATTGTCAGTATTAATCTGTGAAACTTAGCAAGGTAAAGCCAAGAGTATTGAAAGAAACCATGTCAAATTGAATCAAACCTATTCCTCTCTGTATGGAAAGGAATCACCCCAGTTTAGACTGGAACAATTGTATATGCTACCTCAACTTACTTTATGTTCCTCTCTCAGATTTTAAGGCACTCATACAGTCAAAGCAAGCTCCAGCTATCTGCTGTGTAATTTCATGTAAGATGTGGATCTGGGCTTCATTTCTGCCTATACAAGGGCTTGTTAAAGATGCAAAAGTTTGGGACATGCATAGCTAAAGGGAGAGTACCAGACTTCAAATAGACAGGACTCCAACTAAACAAATTTAAAATTAGTCTGAAAGGTGATTTGTCTTCTTCAGAAATGTCTGAATAGTGTTTGGGTTTGCATGTTTGGACGTCATCTGTGTTTTCCCATATCGTGGCAGCATGTGGAGCAGTAGTGGGGCATGCCTTTTCTGCCTGGTGTGTGTCTCTGGGTGCCCAAAACAAGAGAGTGCCTTGTTCTTGAGACGGTAATATATTAACTAAGGGGGGCTAGAGGAAAGGTTTCCAAACTTCTCCCATGAACACAAAGTGACCTTAATACAAAATCTTGTCATTTTATAATGCAGGGTATGCTGCAGTGCTACTCCATTCACATCTTTTTCCTGCGTCTCCACAGTGTCATTTCTGGCAGCTAAAGCCAACACAGAATCACAGGGAGGGAGTAGCCTTCACCTATGGACCAGGATGGAAAGGAAGGGGAAAGTTCAGTCAAATATTTTGTTTCTGTTTTACCCATTGAAATTTGTCATGGGGAGAAAGTGAAAGTAAAACTGGTCTTTTTTCCTACTGTGCGGGGTCCCCGGCGGTCGCGTGGGAGACCGTCGGCCACGCTCATGGGACCGGCGGCAGCGACAGCCACAGCAGCAGCAACGGCTGGGCGGCCCCGTGGAGCAGCGGGGGTGGCGCTGGGACGGGCCATGCGGCTGCGCCACTGCCACGCGCGCCACCATCCTGGACGCCCTCGGCTGGCGCACTTCCGGCTCATCACTGCGTTTCCGTGTGTNTTTTTTTTTTTTCCCTTGTGGTTTTTTTTTTCCCGGGGGCCGGTGGACTGGCGATTGTCCGCGGCTATTGCCTGGGTTTAAAGGCCACATCTCTTCATCAGCACTGAAAATCCCTTCCCGGGGGGCTAAAGGGAGGGGGAGTGGGGCTAAAGGTTTTTCTTCAGAAAAGCCAAGAGGAGGCTCGTGCTGCTGTAGGCCCTCAGATCGGTCGCGGGCCTTCTCTAATTATCCCAGCGTCTCTTCGGGAGCCCAAGAAAGAGACCAGCACTGCTCCGGAGCGTTCTCACCCCAACACAGGCCCTGGGAAAGTTAATTTGTCTGTTTTTTTGCACTTTATTGTCAGGTTGTCTGTGTGTGTGAAATAAACTGTGATATTTGTGTGTTTTCTTTCTTTTTGTGTGTGTGTGACTTCTCTTGGACATCTCTTGTCAGAATTGCTATTTTAAGTGGTAAAACCATGACAAAATTAAATTCAGAAGACTTAAATTCTGCTGAGCTTTGCAGGCATGAACAAACAAGCTCCAAGTACAGGTCTTGAAAACAGGACAGGGCTCAGAGGTGGGTGTCCTTGGGAAAGCAGGAGGTGGTTGTTTCCAGGGAAGAGAAATGCACATAAGGAAGATTATTTTGTTTGACTACTTGCTCCATTTCCTGGTTTGGAAACATGTTTCTACTGACTTCAGAGGCCTTCAATACTGAACCTATGCTAGAGAGTCCACCAGAATCAGACTAAGGCAAATGGACCTAAAATAGACCAGCTCTGGCAGCCTATTGACTGTGGACAGAAATCATCACCTGTTGTCAGTAAAAAAACTATTAAAAAAATCTATACTGCGTGGTGCAACCTTGCTCTTTCCATCCCCCGTGTATGACAGCTGTAGAGTGTTTGGAGAGGCAGAGCATGCTTTTCCCATTTTCAGAAGCAGAACCTGCCTTGACTGACTCTGGCTGAGGGCTGCATTGGTTTATAAGTCAAATGCTCAGAGACATGGCATAAAAATAGACAGGATTATTTATGATAAGATGTGGTTGCAAGTCTCTTCTTTCTACTTTCTTCTTTTAAGAGACACGTCAAGTACGTCTATTCATCTTCCTGCCTTCTCACCACCAGGTCTTCTAGACTCAACATCAGTCAATGTCAGTAGTGCTGAGAAACTAGATCCCATAGAGTCACACTTAGTGACACAAACACCGTGGAACTTTCTTCCTTTGGAACAACCTCACTGTTTCCAGGAGAGACCCCATGACAGCTACTGTGGGTTTTCACTGTCCAGCTGCACTGACAGGTGGAATCAGTTTGCAGCACCTAGACTTGGAGATTTGTTGAAATCAAGTGATCTCCTAGCGAGCTGAACCATCTGCCCTCTTGATGCTAGGTAGCCTCACACTTTATATTTTGTGCTCCATGGGCGCAAAAAGACAGTCCTCAGTTCTTTCTAGGCTGTGTCAGCTTTGGCACAAACTGTTTGTCTACATTTTGAGAGATAAAGTATTTCCTGGGCACAGCCATAATTCTTCCCACCCTCAGGTCTTTTGAGAGACTGGGACCATAGATTTAGGAAGTATTAGAACATGTCTTTTTAATTGATCTAAGTGCTAACAGAATCTACTTCAGAATCTATTTGGGAGTGTTGTAAAATCCTATGGTAGCCTCAACCCTAAATTGAGTTAAGTGAGCAAATTGTAGCAAAATGTAGGTATTTCCATACCTGAAGAATTCTGCCCAGCTTTTTGGAATAACATTGATCACTTAGACATATCAAATGCAGTGCAATGTTGCAAAGTTTGGTTCTTCAGTTTTAAACCTCATATTGGCTCAGGATGTGGCTGATGGCTTAGGATGAAAGGTAGTTTATGAAAAGAATCACCCTAGCCAGGCTGTTTTTTAAACTCCTTTCTCAGCATTCACAAACAACTAGTCCTGGATATAGCCTCTGAATTTTATGCACTTTGCTCTTTTCTGCTGTTGTCTTCTTACACACATTTAGCCAAAGTCGCTGATTTGGTTTATGCTAAACAAACTCTTAATGGGATTTTATGCAGCATTGGCAGACCTAATCTGGCTAAACAAAGCACATGCTGGACCATAGTTATCACTGTCAGCAGTGCCTGAAGAAACACCTATTCTCAATATGGTAACTACAGAAGTACCATGGACTCGTATTATAAGTCCAAACTGCAGACCACATAAGGAGTCAGGAGAAGACCTGAGAGTGTGACTTTCTTCAGCACAAAGAATCCTTAATGAACCTGGAGATCTTTAATTGAGACCCTTCTTGTAAACTACATCTCATCATAGAGCAAGTGGATCTGAAGCAGTCTCCTTTGACCTCTGCCAATACACGTATTTATGACTTGTGCAGGCAACAAAAGAAGTACATGTTATTTCCTAACACCTATCTGCATGTGTCAATGTCTGCTGACCTTGTAAACATTATTTTCATAACATGTGAGGTCCCAGCCTATGCCTTCATGTAATAGTTAGAAAGTCAGTCTTCTAGTCTGCTTTCTCCTCTTCCTTGTTCTTTGATCAGGTGAAGAAATACCAGGAAGGAAAGAGTCATCAGGATTGTCTTTTAAAATTTCTATTTGTTACTATGTCTGGATCTGGGACAATGCTAGATGTGCCTTAAAACTCTGCTTGAAATTCAAATGTGTATTGCATGTATCAGAGGTTGTGATTGAGAATAGCTGGCTTTCAGATGAAAAGACCAGCTCTCTGGGCATCTCAGGTGACTGAGATGGATAAAAAATGACTGGTTATATTAGTCAATATAAAATAAAAGCTCTAATTTCTACCTTTGTACATTGCTCCAAGGACCTAAGTATTAGTGCCAAGTGTATTGGAGGTGTTGTAGGGTTTGTCTCTTTTTAGCATCTTCTTTGCTTCCTGGTGTACTGTCTGTCCCTACCTGGAGAGCACTGGTTTGTGCAGTGCATGCTTATGCAAAGGAAAACAAAAGTAAACTCATTTTTCCTTGTCTGACTGTTGCTTTATTTTACTTAGATATTTTAATTTCAAAGATGGGCTGGAATCATACTTCCATCACAAAAAAAAAAAAAAAAAAAAAAAAAAAAAAAAAAAAAAAAAGTTGTAATGGCAACCATACAAAAAACTTAAGTTTTAAAATTACATGTTCTTAAAACTAGGGAGAAAGTGTCACCGTGCTAAATTTCAGAGTCTCCTATGAACAATGGTATCACTTTTAAGAAGTCATCCCAATCTTTTTTCTTTCCCTTTGGAATAAGCAAAGGTCCCTATTTTAACCACCTCTCTTAAAATCAGACTGTTCTCAGAAGAGGTTACAGAAGGAGTGACTATGTGTTTTGAGACACCAAACTCACATGGAAAACTTCAGCTAAAAGCTCAAGTGAGATTCATAAATTAGTAAAAGCTCATGATCTAATGCTACAGTAAGGATTTTCCAAGGGCAGGAACTGATGAGATAGTTAAGATTTCAAAATATAAATTGCTGGACACTGTTTGCATTGGGGGAATTAGTGGGGGACAGATTCCATGGCCAACTTCCAGCTGGACACAATTACTATTATACTAACAGACTGAATCTCCCCACAATCAAGCCTAAGTAATCTGCAGTTGCACTGTGGATAATGGATTTCTCCCTACCATATTGTTAGCTTTTAACTTCAGGATGCATGTGATGAAAGTCATGCTATGTCCTGTCTTTGAGTTTGATTTCCTCTTCAACCTACTGACTCAGTTTATACTTGTGAGAGATCAATTTTCCCGCTGCCTTATGGTCGATTAGAACTCTGTGCTTAATATGCAAATCATTTTTGTTCTCTTTATTAGCTTTATATGAATTATGTTTAATCTGTTGGCTTTCTCCATATTTCCAAACATGTCATACTCATCCATTTCAGGAAATAGGATATTTGCTGACAGAATAATAAATCCATACCACAAGTGTAATAAGAGTAAGTGAAGGGAAGGCTGTGATTATGCAACTGGGATGAGCTATCATGGCTTCAGTCTTGCAAAAATGTTCTCCTAGATTTGGGAGTGCAATGCAAGGTTTTCCTTTACATTTCCCAAGCAGCCCTTGGGAAGTAGTCAACTGTTGTCATTGCAGCTGTTTCATGGATAGTTCTGTAAAATGTTATTCATTTTGTAATTTCTTCACCAACAGTCAAACTAACCTAGGGAGATGAACATGGCAAGTCTGAATTTCTAGGGAAGAATATATAATGTAAATGCTGGTAGCTTGTTTCTCCTTCACTGTTCCACACCACCTCCCCTACCTCTCATTTTCATTAATCCTCTCTCCACCCAAACCATTTTTATGTTTGCAGAAAATTATCAGGTAGCATATGCTGTGTCTATGTCATGAGTCCGTGATTGAGCTCCCTGCCCACGAGCCACCCATAAGATAGGAATGACCCTTCTGCATCAGACCAAAGGGGTCCCTACCCAAAACTGGGGATTTTCTCAGCAGCAGACATCAACAGAGAGAAATAACTGCATCCAGTATAGACATTCTCATCAGAGATAGTGATGTAGTTCCCTCTGGAAAAAAAACCTATCACCCATGTGAATGTTTGATTCATCTATCCTAAAGCAAATGCTTAAAATAGGGCTAATGAATAGCTCCCTAAAATGTGCCTTTTGCTCTCTCAGCATAAAGGAGCTGGGTTGAGAAGGTCAGCTGCCCACAATCTTGATTATCAGTGTCTGAAGTCAGGCAACAGAAGTCCCACTCACACAATGTTTTAAGAAAAAACCTTAGGTTTTCTCAGGGCTCAGTCATGAAGAAGAGAATAAAGGAAGGAAAACAAGATTATTATTTATGTAAAAATAGTAAATGCATTAAAAATCTTGACATTAACATCGTTGCTATGACTATGCTGGGTATTCTACTTCCTCTCTCTGAAATCTTGTGTCTTTCTCAAGTATTTAAGGTGTAAGGTTTAGAGCCATACTGCTGTGTCTATGCACTGACAGACAACAGAGGTTCATTTTTATTGGTCTTGTTTTAAAACTCATGGAATGTATATTTTATTCCAGCAAGATACTCTACAGATAATGTTGTTATCAAATAAACAAACATAGCCAGAAAGGAATAAGGCTTTCCAATGCTGATTCTCTGTTGAAGGGATTTTTTAGACATTCTGGTATATGCATAGAAAATGACCTATCTCTGTTTTAGACACTTGTCATGATGAAAGGCAGAAGGCATAATTCAAGCCTCATGTCTAGTTTCTATTAATTGAATTAAAAATAATGAGCTAAAATACTGTTTTCTATCAGCTCTCCCTGAAGCATCAGTCCACATATGCATGGCTGTCTAGGTGCTAAATTTCAGAAATACACACATACACACACACACACACACACATACACACACAAAATTAAACTTTTTATTTAATTGAAGTTGTTTTGTTTTTTTTAGGTTTTTTAGCAAACTCTCCTGAGATAGTACATAGGATGGTGTATTCAGGGCATTTTGGTTTTAGGAGGTGAATTCTGAATTGGCAATTCTATATTGCTGACCTAAGCAAGAGAGGACAAAGTGCTTCTTCCTCCAGTAAGTATGAGGTAGTGTAAAATTAATGTGGAAATCTTCTTCTAATACTGGTATATCATAGGTATATATAATCATAGGCAACAACTTTGAAGGATAATTCTTTTCTGTTCCTTGCTAGTCTCTTTTTTCTCATGTACAGGAGGACAGGACAAACTGGAAAACCACAGGCCACTGTGAGAGCCACTGTAACACTTAAACCACCACATTATATATAAAAAAGGATAAAAAATAGGAATGTAATAAATTATTTTCATTGTATTTGAATACGAGTCAACAGTGCCCTGGCAGCCAGGAGAGCCAACCATCTCCTGGGGGGCATCAGGCAAAGCATCGCCAGCTGGTCGAGAGAGGTGATTGTCCTGCTCTGTTCTGCACTGGTGAGGCTTCACCTCAAATGTTGTGTGCAGTTTGGGGCACTACAATATAAAGAAGACTTTCAGGTATTAGAGAGCCTCCAAAGGAGGACCACAGAGATGGTGAAGGGTCTGTCTGGAGAGCAAACCTTATGAGATCACTTGGTTTGTTCAAGAGGAGACTGAGGGGAAACTTTATTGTGGTCTTCAATATCCTCAGAAGGGGAACCAGAGAGGCAGGTATAGATCACTTCACTCTCATGACCAGTGACAGGACTCAAGGAAAAATCAAGAGAGGTTTAGGCTGGATATCAGGACAAAGTTTTTCACCCAGAGGATGGTTGAGCACTGCAACAGGCTCTCCAGGGAACTGATCACAGCACCAAGTTTGACAGAGTTCAAGAAACATTTGCACAACACTTTCAGGTACATGGTGTGGCTCTTGGGCTGTCCTGCACAGGGCCAAGAGCTAGACCCCATGATCCTGATGGGTCCCTTCTATGATTCTACGATTTTATGAATTTTCATCTCAAGTCAACTATTTTTTTTCTTAGAGTAATCTTGGAATATCAAAGGCATATTTCAGTTTCTCAGTTCTGGCAAAGATCTGGGGTAAAAATAAGAAAATCAGAGAGATCAAGTATACCTTGGAAGACATTGTCTGTCTGGCTTCCCTGCAGAAGTGCTTTGCAGTAAGCAGCTCTGAGTTGTATTTGACATGGTGTGTAAGATATAGCAGCTTTGTTGTAATTCCACAAAGTAGATGTAGGGAAAAGTACTTCTCTACAACATGCTACAGGCCAACCAAGAGGAAAAGAAAGTCAGTCCTGGGAATGTGTTATGAGAAGAGCATCCTATGTCCAAGGATTTTTATATTAATTTGCTCCAAGACAGCAAAGCCAAGTATTTTCTCTTACATCTAGTTTCCTGAATTAATGATTACTGGAAGCTTTTGGAGGAGCATAAGTCAGTGGTTTCACTTGAGGGCACCAGATACATTCAAAGTAGAAATGAAGAAAAACTTTAGTATGCTTTGAGGACAAATAAAGACTAAAAGGAAAATTCATGCTCATCCAGCCATCAGCTTCAAAATGAAATATAAACAAGAAATGTCATCCTTTACACTCTTCAACTTTATTCTGAATCTTTAATATAAGCAAGTTCTTTACAGTTATACCTGTAAAGGCATGCACACGTAAATAACAAATACACAAAATACGCTCTTCTTGTATATGTACATACCTGTGTGTGAAAATTGTGAGTCTCAAACAGCAATGAGCACTTTTGACATGATAACTTACAAGTAATCCTCACTGAGTCTACCAAGATTCCACCTAAAGCATTCATTGTCTTTCCTTTGAATCAGTATAAGGAGGCCTGCAAGTATAAAACAGCGAATGATCACTTGCCAGTAGCTGACGACTCTCTTGTCGCGAACTAAGACAACTGGATGAAAAAAATATAAGACCAAAGAACCATTAATTCAGATGGAAATAAAAAAAGCTTCATGGAAATGACTTAATCAGGGTGTTGCTTCTAAAATCTGTTTGCACTTTTTAATCCTATTTGCATAGCACATCTGGAATACATCTTCAAGACTTCAAGCTAATGCTATCAGCTATAGAAACAATATTTCATCCAGTCAAATCTCTAAATCTGCTTATTGTCTAAAAATGCTTGGATACCAGGTAATACTTACGGTCTACGCCACACTAATAACAAGAATTAGTTATATCTTATTATTGCTGAGTGGTGAACATTTTCATTGTGATAAAATATTGAGCAAACTATTAAAAAGAAAATAATGGCTTTTAGAAATCTTATGTACTGTAATGCTTTGTGGTGGCTATAAAACTATTCACCTCCCATCTATCAGTGAGCTCGGTGATTACTTATCAATAGCAATTGAGCTGCAAACATCTTTCTAGGGATGAATAAAAACCTGCAAAGATCCAATGATCCACATCAGCATATTTACTGTCATCAGCCAGTGGGCTTTCAGACACAGAGCTCACTACAGCCAACACTGGTTACAAGAAGGGAAAAAGGAGAAAGAGAGATGCAGGAATATGTGCCACACAGACAACAGTTTTTAAGCTCCAGTCAATATTGAGTTGATACTATTTAGACCTCTATTTGACAAGGATCTTAAGAGTGCCCTTAACTTAAAGCAAATGAGTAGCTTCAGCCCAGCACATGATACTATTGAAAAGCCCCATAAGCATCTTAGTATTCACAGTCATCTTGTCAGAATTCCTTTAGATTTTCTATATTTTCTCTATGTGGCTGGATGACCCCGTGCTAATTTTTATTACTAATTTATCAGCCTAATGAACTCTTTTGCTGACACTCAACACACACTTGAATTTGCAGTCCTGTTCCAGCTTTTAGGAGAATCTTGGTAGCATTTTTCTTCCTTTTATTGTAACATATTCCTCTTTCTATATAAGCACATATAGTTTCATAAATTCTTCTCTTCAGTTGTTTAATAGAAACTTTTTCTATACTTCAAAATTCAGATGTTAAAGCCTGAGGGAAATTGCCCAGTGAAGATAAGTATATTTTTGATCCACTTGTTTTTGAAGATGCTGGTCTTTGGCTCCGACAGTGGCTCCTGGGCATCATTATGAGTCACATTTCAAGTCACTAAAGATTTCCTAAATTAATCTGATAAAATTAAATTCCCAATTACTATTAGCCATAGGTATCTCTTTTCCACATGACTGGATCTGGAAGGGGAAGAAAGTTTCCATTATGAAGTTACCACCACAAAAAATGTACATCTATGAGAATTGCTATGTCTTTCTATTCTTATAATTCAATGTGATACTACTTCTGGTCATGCTTTATTTTGGAGCAACAAAGATCCAGTGAATACAAGAGTCAGGATGGCTGATAGAAATACTTTTTATATTATATATAATATATATAATACCATAATAATACCAATATAATATATAATACCTTCCCTTATTTGCTTCCCTGCGTCGCTGCTCTGAGAAGGGCCAGTGCAGGGGAAGGAAAAAGCAGAGAGCCAGGCAGATACCTGGAGACTAATCAGTACTGTGGACATCCCTCACTGTGACATCAGGACAGTGTGGACATCTTCTCTTAGCACAAATGGTTGACTAGTGAGTGTGTATGTTGCTGACACTGGCTCTGTGTGTGAAGCTTTCATATATCTAGAGCTTTGCAGTTCTACCTGTCCCTCAGGAAAGATGTGTGTTGGTAGTTTCCTGAATAAACCCAGGTCCTGCAGATACGGGGCAGAGATTACAGCTCTGCCCTCCATGACCAGCCCAGGAGCCCAAGCTGGGGAAGGAGTGGACAAAAGCAAGTAAACCAAGGACACTGTCCAGAGAAGCTCAAAAATCACAAACAGATAATAAACTGGTAACTTTGTCATTATAATCAGATGCTCTTGATTTGCACAGATAACACCTTTCCAGGGTTCTGTTTGCTAGGGTACTCAGAAACTGGATTCATTGAAAGTAAATGAAAACTCTAAATGGAAAATGAATTTTTGTAAAACAAATTACATTCATATGAATGCAGTTTTTAACATGTAATACAAGTGACTAAGCAAAATAAATATAATCTTTTATTTTTCAAGTACCTGACATATTCTCTGCTGCATACAAAATTTTGTTCCATATTTTTGCAAGGAGACTAGAAAAATCATAATATTTCTTTTGTTTGTTTTCTACAGCAAAAGAACTCCTCTTTTCTCTTCTTCTTTCTGTTGTAGGCAGAGCCTCAGTCCACAGATGTAAAAGCAAATCATAATGAACATGTTCCATTTCTAGAAAAGGAGTTAAATTATAAGTGTTTCTTCAAATAAAGTTTGTCTCATTTCATTTTAATGGTTCTCAGTGTTTTGAACAGCTGTATGAATTGGAAAAATGCTGAAGCATAAAACATCCTAAACACCTCTTCTGTGCAGGCTTGTGTGAGGAGGACCTGTAGATACCTGTGGATGGGGAAACAGTTAACAGAAAACAGCAGGGCCAAGAATGAAAACATTTTGCTCAGAAGGATGTAAATGCCCCGGACAATGGTGGTCCTGCTGAATCTGTGAGAGCCGAGAAACTCAGGACACCCAGAGTTGCCTGAAACTGTCCAAGGCCACCACACACTCAGGCCACCTCCATGAAGGTGGCAGCTAACACATTCAAAAACCCTATATACACCTAATGTGAGTAGCCAGCCATGGAGGGGTTGCTCAAACACTCACCCAGAAGCTGTGGCACGTCAGGATGCTTCCCCACTCCTGAGTAAACGTCAAGGCTAGTGCCTTCCCAGCCATGTAAATTCATGTGAGTGTGTCATCCATAAGGGGAGTGGGTAAAAATTAAGTGTACTCCCTGAATAGTGCCTACTATTAAAAGTAATACCTTAGATACCATTAATGGTAATGCTGTAATTTGTAAAAGTTGTCCTCCAACTCTTCATTGGGATCTGTCTCTTTTTCCTTGCTAAGACAGAGGGATGGGTTGGGGGACGTAACTTTGAGTAAAACCTATCTTTCAATTTTGGCACTACGTTTATACCTTAACATGAGGCTTTCAGAGGCAGAGATCCAATGCTGAACTCAAGCAAAAATAAAGATGTTTACTGGCGTTAAACAATATCCCAATATGATAATGGAGAGCCCCAGCTCCAGGGGACATACAGAATGAATAGATAAGACAGTGTGACACTGACATGGAAATCATAGCAGGTAGAGAACAATTTTGTTCAATATCACTAATAGGAGAGGTCCCAGCAAGTGCGCTGACCTAACTTCAAGACCATGCCCAGTAAAATGTACTTCCCAAAACAGACTTTTGGACTGTAGCACAGCATTTCAGCACGGAAATGGAAAATGGAAGTCTTCAAAAATATCTAAGTAAGAGCTAAAAGTTATCCATTTTTGTCTCCCTATCTTGGTATGAGTTGTATAAATTATATTTCCTGTTTCTTAGAGGGACAATAATGGTAGTGAAGAGAAGCATTCATGCACTGGGCTTCAATTTATAATGAATGCATTTTAATGGGAAAGCTGTTTTCTCCTTTGGAGTATGTTCACTTGAAAGTACAATGGGACAACTTCCGTCATGACTTTCTTGAACAGCAAGCACCGTTGAGAACATGAATCATTCGTGATTTATCATCTGCAGTTGATGTCTTCTTTATTCCCTCCTTTTAATTTAATTTGCTTGTATGTATAGAAGACTAAATCACACTTTTCCTGCTTAGGCAAAACATAATGTGAATGAAAACCTAATCAAAGAGATGGCAGCAGTGTAGCACTCACACTGGATAAAACACAAATAGGCATGGTGTTAAAATGAAGAGACGTGGTAGAAACCATGGCACCCACAGAAAATACATTTTGTTGCCCTTTCATAGGCACATATATCCCATTTCCAGCCCTCTGGGCTTCTCCACAGCCTGTTCTGCAATTCAGTAATCACCACCCTCTTTGTCCGTGGCCAACTTGGCAAATGAAGCCAGGGGAAGAGCTCCTTGACATCTCTCAGCCGACTCCAGCTACTCCTAAACTACTGTGTTAGTCCCCTACGCTAACCTCTCTTAAAAGACCTTGCACTTGAGCACTGCCCAGGACCTGCCCCTTCTTACGCTCACACAAATGTCAAAACGTCTGGGAACTGGATGCAGGGACAGAAGGAAAGATAGGGAGAGAAAAATCAAAGACCAATAAGCTGCAAGCTCCCATCCTTTCCCAGGTAGAGGTTACCTGTCCCCAGAAAGACATTTACTACTCCAAAGGGATCCAGATCTACAAAAATTATATTTTCTGGTATGTAGTGAGAGGATGGACTTCTTTCCACTTATTTGGAACAGAAGTAATTTTTTTTCCTGGTCTTTATAACTAGGTAGGATGTAGCTGCACCTGGTTTTTCCTTGCCTAGCTCCTGCTTTCCTATGGGCTTGTGTTATACTAAAAATTGATCCAGACATGGTTTCTGAACGTCAGCCTCTTCGTCTGAGTTTTAATTTCCCAACCAAGATAAGAAGCTTGGAAACTGATATCCCAGAGGGAAATTGGCTGGAATACTGCAAACTACAGACTGTGCTTAGAGAAAGCCACCTACAGAGAAATATATCAGAACTGAGCATATGTTTAAAATTGACTTTTAAAATAGATGTAACTGAGGATTAACTACAATCACTGTACTGGCAACTCAGCACTAATGTCTGCAAAGAGAGCATGGAGATTTTAATGAACTCATTCATTCATGTCAAATCTTTGTAGCTTATGTAAAAAAAACCCAAGAAACCAAAAACGAACAAAAACCTAAACTCTTTGTATGTCCCTAAATGCCCCTGACAGCTGACTGTGGTTTGATCTAAACACCTTTTTTTCTGAGTGCAACTTCCTCTTCCTTTGAAAATGAAGTGTTTTGATGCATCAGACCTCCTCTAATTTATTTCTATTGCCTTTTTAAAAGAAAAGTTTAACTTAAATATTGATGCTCAGGCTGAAGATAGTTTTTCTTTGGTGCTTTACTGCTTATTAGACTCTCCATTGGTAAGGAAGGAATTTATTACAAACAGAACTTACTCAATCAGCTGTTCAGGACTTTTGACACTCAGTGGAAAACACCCACAGAATCACAGATTAGTTCTTTTGCATGAGCACTGAATATTTAGAGGGGGTCAATTGGGTCAGGGTTTGGGACTGACATTCAAGAACATTCATTGCAAGCGGGATTTGGAAAGGAATGCAAAGGAGTCTTTTGGGAGTCAATAGGTGTCTGGCAAATTCAGCTCATAGAGAATGAAAAAAAAAACCAAAAAGGGACATATGGAGGAAATGATGTTTCTGGTTGTGTGGATTTAACACATACACACACACACACATGCACGCACACCCAACATCATGAGGATAGCTCATGAGCCCAGGTCTTGTACCTGCAGGAGTTTTGCCAGTTCAACTGTGCATGGCTGAAGTCAGATCGAATGCAGGTGAGAGATCAGTATAAGCCTTATATATGCTCTGGCCTCATCATGCAGAGACCAGCAATCCAGTTACACCATAGACTAAACATAGACTAACATTGCTGCAGAAAAGGGCTTGTATTGAGCTGTGTAATACATTTTAGAGAAGTCAGACCCTTGAATGTCTTCCTCTTGTAACAAGGAAACCACCTCAGATTACTTACTGTAGAGAGGATAAAGGTAGGTACCTCTGATCATATAAATACTTCAAAATGTATGTATATGGCTTTGCTATCCTCATCTGGAGGTAAGTGGAGCTCCCCAGAATGCATGACCAAGTGAGACATACATAGATGTGCCAAGCTCTGAGATATAGCACTTAGAAGTAAAATGGTCAGATTGCCAGGACATCAATTAGCACAGGCAGTATAACATCTCAATCCCAGTGATTAGTGTGTTTTACTACAAGAAATAAAATATTTGGTGCCTAATACTTTCCCCTCCTTTTGTTATGCTTGCCAACATTGATAGTGACTCAGAGTAAAACAAAGGTATCTCTTGACATCCTTCATAAACTCCCACTTATCAATTAAAGACCATAAAGCTTGGATGTTTTGATGTGGAAATCAGTGAGTTTGAATGCTGGTTTGTGTGGTTAATGCTTATCCTTCAGCAAATAATCGGCTTATTGTTAATGAGTTAGAAGGGTCTCGCATATGGCCAATCAAGCTCGGGCAGCGGCTTATTCTAGAAATCTTCTATTTTTGGAGCAGCTGAACCAAGACTTAACAGGTTACTCCAGATGACTCACCTTACTGCATTTCCCAAATGCCAAGGATGGCAGTTGTGCAGAAAGACAGTGATAAGACTGAGCAACCTGGTCTAGTGGAAGGTGTGCCCATGGCAGTGAGGCTGAAACTAGATGATATTTAGATGAGTTCTTTCCAACAGAAACCAATCTGTGATGCAATGAATCTAAGACCGTATTAAAGCAGGCCACAATAATTTAGGAAATGTCTCTGTCTTCATAACTCTTGTAAGGAGGCTGTAGTGATGGAGCAGCATTGCCATGCCCCACCTCTGTATAGACTGAATTGTCTGTACACTGTCAGGATATCATAAAAGTTGCTATGAGCAGGGCTGATGGAGGGTGGTTAAACCACGCTCACTGTCCTTCCAAAGGAGACCTGGGCACAGCAAGCCAGGCAGTGCACAGGTAACAAATGTTTTCCTCATGTCCTCTGCAAGGTGAGAAACTATAAGGGGTGAGGAATTATATGAGGTGAGAAATATGGACTCGGGAGGACAAGAAGTACCTTAAATTTGCAAGACATGAGTTGAAAGAAGAAGTGGAGAGTAGGGTAATAGGAATAAGCGTATATGTTTGTAGCTAAGTGAAGAGCCTGGTTTAACTGTTGAGCAGTCAAAAGTTCAGGACAGCATCACAAATGGGACAGAGAGATCCTCTGTCTCCAAAAGGAAACCTCCTGGGTCCCTGCTGCTGCATAGCCCTCATGTCCAGCAAGCCTGAATATGTTCAAGAGCACTGACAGACCATCTCAGCATCAATCCAACCACCCTGGTCATGACTTCTGGTGTGGGCACAGGGCTGACAGAGCTGTCTTTCATTGCCTGTCATGCAGTGAGCTAGATCCTGTGTGTTCACCTGATGTCTTTGCTCTGGGCCATCTGGGAGCATGACAGAGAGGAGTTTCTGCAATTGTAGAATGGATATATGCAAGAATACTTCTCATGCTTAGCAGTGGCCCAGCAGATGCTGTGCCCATGGTGGCACAAGCCATGCTGGCAGAGGAGCTGACGTTAAAGGTCAGTGTCCACGTGTGTGAGATCCTAAAGGAGGAGTGCAACTCCTTGGAGTAGTCATAGTTGCCTTTGTGCTCTCTTGTCTGCTGGCTGTGTCTGAGATGAAACACAAATTTATACAGGAAACTGTTGACAAAATGCATCTGCATTACTGTCAGGCATTTGGGGGTTGCCTTTACTCCACATGTAAGACTCTGCATAGCCCCGCACTGTGTCTTGCTCATGGCCCCTTATAGTCAGTACTGTTAGCAAATGGAACTGCTGGAGCCAGCTGTAAAGGCATGGAAAAGCAGCCAAGAGGCTGGCACAGCCTTCAGGCCTCAGAAACATAGACAGAGATGTGCCTGCTGTGGTGAAACTGCTGCCTAATCTCATGGGAGGCTTGCATCTACAGAGGGAATAGCACACAGTGGCATGGCTCCTTTTATGTCAGTGCAACCAGGTGACATCATGGTAATCCCCTGTGGGGACATGGTCTTGATCCTTGCTTCCAGGCTCTGACTCTGCCACTACGAGGGCAAAGTCTCTATATCAACATCATATCTTCTCACCCTCTTCCCCTTGTTCCTTGCTGTACAGCAGCCTCTCTGCTGGGCAGTTTGAACATGGCACAATGAGGCACACAGTCTGTTCAGGCAAATGAGCAGGCACCATAAACCCCTTGATGCTGTTTGACCAAAATACTTCTGTTGTGTTTCTGAATAGGATGCCTTGGTGATGTACTGCTGCACAAGATACCCTCCACTGCAGGATCAACAATTATTACTTGAGCAAAAAGAAAGCTTGCACCACGTTTCAATGACTTCCTCTCAAAACTAAGGAAGATTCTTCATTTCTTCAAGTTAAAATGCTTCTGGTTCTGTTAGGAGATTTCTTCCTTCATGCTGCCCTCTAGTTAAGGAGTTGTTTCAATAAAGATTGAATCACTGGCCATGTTTTCCAAGGAAAGCAAGATGTGAAGCCATGATTAAAGGAACTGCTGAGGTTCCTCAGGATAACATTTCATTTACAGTCCATCAGTTTATCCTGCTAGCTCTTTTCTTTCAACTGAATGAAGTAGTCACTGATTTCAATGGAAAGGCAGAAGGAAAATCTTCCAGCCTGCCTTTTGTGCTAGATGCAGGACAGTTTGGCTTTTCTCCAGTCAAAGGCTACTGTGGGGTACCATCCTGTATTTTTCTGTGTCTTCTCTGGATAGTCTGGACTTTCACTTTTCGCCCCAACTCTCATTAATGCTTTTCCCAGCTTTTTATCTTCTCACTAGACAGCTGTCAGCTGCCTCTTTTTGTTCTTCCTTACCCTACTTGTCCAAAAATCCATAATGACTAGCTAAATTTCTAAGATATTTAAAAAGCTAGTCTTAATAATATGTTTTCATTTCAGTGGCAGTTAAATCCAAAGTATAAAGACATGCTTTACAGAACAGCTACAAGTATGTGTAGTATATCTGTATAGATATTTTTGAATGTACACAGGCAAAAGTCACCTGTTTTCAATTTTCATTAAGAAATGTATTAACTTTGGGTGAAATTCTGTTCAGTTGTGAGTTAGAAGTCTGGGTTATGTTTTGGTTTTGTCTTTTTTTGGAGGGACTTGACTATATGCAGTACTTTCACTTGGTTTTGGCCTGAGATCAGGCAACCCTTTAAAGCCAATAGGTTCAGAGCTGCTGCAGTTTTAGGTTTTGAAACTGCAAAAAGATAGTCTATAACAACAGGCAAGTAGATTTCTAGAGGTGTGAAGTGTGTAAACTGAAACAAGAAAAGTTTCAGGCTCATCAGCTGCACTTGAGAGCTGATGGCAGGCTGCACTATGGTGCCTTGCTCTTTGCTTCTGGCTGCCAGATGAGTGGGAAGAGAGGAGAGTCTGGTCTGGCACAATAGTGGGGTGCTAGCAGGAGAGCAGGTGCCAGCAAACTTCATACCTGTGGGCCACACCAGTGATCTCCTGCCCTGACATCTCAGGTGGTATCCTAGGGGTCAAATAACCTGAGCACGCCCAGCATCTTGGTCTTGGAGCTCACAGGAACAGTCAGGGTGTGGAGGCAGGGGTGAAACCCTAGGACAGACTGGGGTCTGCAGTCCTGTCCCATCAATCTGCATGTGCCCTGAAGCAAAGTGCGTCAGAGCTAGGTATTGTTCCTCTGCATCTCCTTTTCCTCTGTGCTAACACTGCAGTTCCCTCCCCAGGGCATGTGAGAAGGAGGTTTTAATCGGGAGTGGTGTGATGTTTCCCCTACCATAGGTGCTACTACCCATATTCAGCAAGACCTGGACAAGGTGGGAAAGTTACTTTGTGTATGTGGGAAGATCAACTATGTTTAATTTAGTTGCATTTTCATTTGTTTATCAAAATATCTTGGAGGCAAAATAACTGATAGGATTAAATAAAGCTAGATTAATTGAACATGGCAACAAGAAGCACCTTAAAGCACGTGCCCAAAAATCTTCCCACGTTGACCCTACTACAACATAGCTGCAGCTGTGTGCCACGACCACAGCAGTACCACAACTTGCCCATCAGCTGCTGCTTGTTCTCCTCTTCCTCACCAACATCCTGCTGAAGCAACGCAAGGGGATGCTGAAACCCTGCTGCACCAGCAGCAGCTCCTGCCTACTCCAGCCACTTGTGTTTGTGTTTAGGGAATGAAACTTTAACCTGAAAATCTACCAGAAAGGGACTGCTACTGAAGTGGTAAGGAAGAGTGAGGGGAGAAAGACATAACAAAGGAAAGAAAGGGAATGGAAGTGTAAAGGCATAAGAAGTAAATGAATAAAAAAGGAAAACAGAACAGAACAGAAGATTAATATACTGTATAAGCAAAATTCCTTTCTTTATTTCATCTGTGCTCATTCCAGTCCAAGTGTAAGAGTGCTCAGAAGGTGATCTCTCACATTTATTGGGCTGTAAATTTTAATCCTTGAAAAAAATCAATATAACATTTCTTTTTTGTGAGGTGAGGTGTGAGAGATCAGTCTCACAACCAGGATACTTATTTATCTGGTGTCAGGTCCAAGCTGAAATGTGTCTGTAGGCAAAAGGGATGATACTTTCTGTGAAGGAAATCTGAGTAAATACACTCTCTATTTTTTCAGTTTGAGAGGTTTCAAGGCACCCCTGACATAGTACCTCTCCTATGTAGTATCAGGAAGATGTTTATCTGTTATGGTTTCAGGACATGTACAAATGATACATTTTTCTCCAAGTTTCAAGCCTGAGCAGAACTGGAAGCTCTATGTGGTCCTGAAATTCTCACTGTGTGGCAGAGAAGCCTGGGCTTCATCTTTGTTCATCACTCAATAGCAGCCTGAGAGGATGACAGGAAGCTGGGTTGGGCTGGATTCCTCAAAGGTGAGTGACTTTCATGTTTTACATAATACACATTTTCAACAGAAATACTCTTGGGGTTGGACTGGTGTTACCTTCCATGAAAAGCCCCTGGAAAAGTTGCTGTGTCTCAGCAAGGAAAGACCATATTGGATACTGTCAGCATGTTAAAACCTCCTGATATGGAGGCAAGAAGGAGAACATTCTTGGCAAAGCTCCAAGGCTCTGAAAAACTGAACCTCTGAAAAGAGATTTGAGATGAAAATATGAGGAGTTACATCAGAAGAGAAACATGTTTATTTGCCTGAAAAGAAATACATTCTTTACCAAGACGAAGGTCTGAGCTGCGTAGCACATTGTTTGAAGCCCTATCAGAAGTGATTACATTTTTCATAAAGTAATCATAACTAACATCTTAATGGATTAAAAATACCCCTTTCACCTCCACAATGGAAATTTCTTTTTTGATCAACCTGACTTGCCCTGGAATAACTCAGCCCAGAGCCCTTGTGTTGCTCTGTCAGACATGCAACACACCCTTCAAGAGGCAAAACCTGTCCTTGCCTCTTGCCTCCAAGAACATTAGACAAAATTAACACAGTTTTTAAGAGGGAAGACTGAATCAAAGCAGCTCTTTGAAGTATCTGCCAACTCAGATGTCAGCTCTCCAAACAAATTACTGTAAATGAGTGAGCATGAGTAGGCAATATGATAGCTGGAGCAATTTCCAAGCATGATGCTTGGAATATAATGGAATATATAGGAATATAATGCTGTTGAAAGTAAAGTTGACAGGGCACTGACATACCTGTAGATTAAGGTTAAGAAGATCCTACCTGCCCCTTCCAAAAGTCCTGTCATGCTTCCCCACAATGTCAGACATTTTTTTCTAATGGATATATCTGATGCCATGTTAATATAGTATATTTAGCGAAGCAAAAAATAAATGCAAATTTGAAATGGAAATTAGAACCAGACATAAGCTAATAATTCACTGTGATCCAGAAATTATTAGTAGTAGCAATGCATTGCACTTCTTTTTTTATGACATGGAACAAAAGCCTCCCTTTTTTTTTCATTTGCCACTGAGGTTGCTATAACACCTGAAGAGCTGTACTGCTTTTAAAAGGTATTTCTTGTCCCCACAAAAAAACTAGTGAGATCTTGGGATCACAGCCCTTCCTGATCATCAGGAACACAGATAACAACTGTGACACAGCCAGAGGGCCTGTGGGTATGTGTACACTCATGTTATATGAAGTCAGTTGGTTCACTGTGCAGAAAGATGCACAGTAGGCATCAAGATGAGCTTTGGTGCTGGCATAGGCTTCTCAGGCCTCTTGGTTCAGCATCACTGCTGGATGACACAGAACCACACTTCACATGCCACCCAGATACCTAGCATTCCTACCTCCTGTGCTGCAAAGTTGCACTGATCCTTCGGATGGAGGCAGAGGAAGCGTAGTGTCGGCACAAATAAAATGGATAAATATGTATTTCTGAATTGCATTCTGTTGTGTTCGTATTTCTGTATCTATCTCTTCCTCATGTTCTCTATGGTGTGATTTTGATAAAGTTTACTGTCCTCTCATGCCAGCTTTTCAAACACATCCAATCAATTTTATAGCTCTGCAGAGGGATATCTAGTGTACCTGCAGCTGCTTCTAATAGGTTTACTTTTCTGCAGGCTGCATTCTTTGGTGTCTGGCCAGAAGGTTGTACATTAGCTGCACCCAGATTTTTGAAAGGCACTTGGTGGGATTTCAAAGCAGTCATAGAGCAATATCGGGACAGATAGAGAGAGATAACCATCCAGCAGCGGCAACAAATTGATTCCCCAGGAACTGTCAGGGAAAGGTGTGGGGGGGGTTTAGAAACCTGTTGATATTGAGTGATCCCTTCATGGGTTGGCCCAAAGCACATGCTGATAGAACTAATGAAACTTCAAAATTTTGTATGGCAGGCCCACTATAATGCAAACAAAAACATCTCCAGATGAAAGTGTTAACCAATTATGTAGCACCATTGTAAAGCAAATTCAAAGGTTTCTGGAATGAGAGCCTTAGAGTATGGTATCAGGGAATTATGAGTATGTTAAGTCTTTTACAGGCACTTCCTTGAGAGATTCACACAGAAAAAGCCGACCAGCTTGACCCCTGGCATTGCTAACTCCTCACACTGCAATCAAGGTGGCGGAGCCTGGTTACATCACACTGGAGCGGGGAGAGCTCCTCAGCAAAATACGAAAGCTTACAGACTGGTCCACTAAGGCCACAATTGCATCAACAAAATGGACATTAATCATCTTGCTGAGCTGCTGCACATTTGCAGTCACTGTAGCGGTGGGGGTAGGGGGTTCAAATATGTATGCAGCATGGACAGGGGGACACAGAACTTAGATTTGCACCCGAATGCCCAGTAGGGAGGAGGAAGGGATCCTGCTGTTAGAAGTCCCTGTATACAGAAGGAGACATACTCCACAAACAAATTTTTTTGAGGGGGGGCACTGACAGGGAACTAGTAGTAATCAGAAAAGTTGAATAACCTTGCAGCCTGTGAGTGCAATTCTCCTCAAGAGAAAAGAGAAGTGGTCTCCCCAACATATCTGTGAAACACTGGGCAAATTGTAAAGTTGCCTTAGATGTGAAATCTATTTATAACCCTAACATCCCTGCCTTAGCAAATACTAAGAGAGCAAGGGTGGTAATTGGCAGTGCGATGGAATAGTACGCAGAACGTTGCTGAAATTCAAAATCAGTGCCAGTAATACACAGCACCCATCAATCCTGGAAGGAGTAACTCAGAACCTCCCTTAAACAAATTTGGTGGGGGGGGAAAAATTCCACTGGCAGTGGAGTAGTTTCTCCCAGAATGTGGAGCAAATCAGACATCGGAAATAAAGCAAAGAATACTCCACAAATGGCACAAATGCCTTAGCCTATCTAAGGTGGTGCTGCAAAATGGATTAACTTTGGATGTGGTGCATCAAGGAGGAATGTGCATCTAAGTAGACACAGGCCGTTGCTTATGCGTAATTCAGGGGGTTAACATGAACTTACAGAACAATAGAAATTAAACCAAAAATCCATACTGGGATGACACCTCATGAGCCTCTGGGAACTGTAGGATAAACTTGACTTGGTTGCCTAACCCTGCCAGGTTAGGGCAGCCCTCCGTAATTATTGTTGTAATTGTGAAAGTAGTAGTAGTGTAGAGATACACTTAAATGCATAATCCTTTGTGTGGGTGGGTACACATATGGATGACGGTTATGAGGCATGGGGAGACACACGTTGAGGCTAAAAGGTCAGGAGTAAAGGTACCATTAGGAGTCGCTTTAAGAAGCAGGCATAACCTGATACAAAGGAATTTCTTAATGAGAAAGGAAAGAGGGAAATTGAGTAACGGACGGGGGAGTTATTCAGGGTCTGGGAAATGTCTATATGAGGTTGGGGAAATAAAGCCAGGGCCTGCTGTTAGACACAAAGCTAACACAAGAAAAGTCCCTGTGAAGACTGGACATGAACATCAGATAAGGAGGCAGAGAGTCTGAGAACTAGACATCACGAGGGCTTGGAAATTGCACCTGGAATAACATTTCAAGGTCTCCCCAGGGAAATGTGTTTCCTTGCAGTAAGACAATGGCGATGGCAACTCAGCCGCTCGAAGAGAGAAGGTTTCTGGGTCCTGGGATGGGGCGGAGAATGGAAAGGGCCTCGAAATGGGGGCCAATCAGCAATAGGCGACACCTACTGCCAGGGAAGGGTATATAAGTCCGGGGGTCACATGGCAGCGGGGAGCAGGCTTTTTGGAATGAAACTGTAGCCTGCTACCTGCTAGCAGAATAAACATACCTTCTCATAACTCGGCCTGTGTTGTGAGGTCGGTTTTCGTACATCAATTTTCTGCTCGGGAGCACCTAAAAAAGCAGAGTTCAACTCAGGAGAGAAATCATATCAGGTTCAATGTCCCCAAGCCAATTGTCTGACTAGGAATCTGCTTCATTTTTCAGCTGTTCACATCTTCAACAATTTTGATTTCAGTCTTAAAACTGAAAACCTTTCAGGTCTTAAAACCTTTCAGGTGTTTTCTGCTAAGAAGAAAATGGCTATATAACATGAAAGATTTGTGAGTGATAACACAAGGAAATGCTTCTGTTGTAATTTCCTCAGTCTGATTGGGCTTTGTCTCATGTTAAACAAGGGTAGAGAAAACCCCATGTAGTTCAAAGCCCTATTTCAAACAGCAGAAAGACTTTGAGGTGCTCTAGCACAGGTTTTAAATAGTTTTGTCCTTAGAACGAGTTTATGTCGTGAATATGCAAAAGACTTCACAGTTTTAAGTTTCAGAATGTTTAAAATGCTCTTCTGGTACAATAATGTCCTGAGTCTAGAGCTGACAGTCTGTAAATATAGATGAGCTCCATGGATTAATGCTGCTCACTGTTCTGAAGGCACATGAGGAACTGTTTTTCTGGTTGTACACTTGGCATGTGCCGCTCTTTGTGCCAGAAAATGAGTTTAGAGGTGCACAGTTTAGTTTAGGAAATGCAGATTGGATCATTTGTGTGTTTGACTGCTCAATTCATGCACACAAGTATATCAGCAATCCAGCACAAGCCTGTTTGAAATGTGTCCTTGGCAGTCAACTGGGCTTTTCTAATCAAGCCTGACTCTGGACCTACTTTCATAGACCAGAGGGATTACACTATCACAAATCACTCGCTACCATTTCCAAATGGTGTAATTGCTGAACAGCAGCTGGAGGAAATGCTGTCTGCTTCCTAATTTATAAAGACTGAAAATTCATTTGTATAAATGAGAATTAGCTTTTTATCATATGGAAAAAAACCAAAGTATTATATAGCAATCTAAATATGTCAGAGTAGTGTGTCAACATGAAGCAAGGCAGAAATGCTTAGAAATCTGAGAAGGCTTATGTGCATTTTCAGTTTTGTATAGATTTTCCTGTGGGTCCTAGAACAAAACTGGTCCCTCAGGTTTGTCATCTATAAAATGCCTATGATTTTATAATTTTACCTCTTTCTGAGGTCTACTGGAAAGATTTACCCTTTAGTGTTTTCAAAATATTTTGAGATTCCCAATGGAATGTGTTCCATCAAAGTAAAATATGCATTATTGCTCCACTTTCTAAACTTAAGGAGCAAAAGATTATCTTGCAAGCAAAATTCAGCTAAAATGAACAAACTAGCGTTTATGTTTTCCACAGGACTGAAAACCTGAGGGATTTTTTTCTTTCTTCTTCTTCATCTTTCTTTTTTGTTTTTTAAGGTCCAATTAATTTAGATTTCTCAGAAATCAGTCTATAATCTACTCTGGATGACCTTGATGCACTGTCTATAGATCTAACAGTGTTGATATTTGCCTGATCAATTTGCTATTTGACATACCTGGAAGAGTGTTAGTCTAGATTATTACATTCATCTGACTTGAAGCAGTTCCTTGCAGGGCCAACCGAGGTGTCTCTACATAGTAATCCCACTGTGCTCTTCAAACTGATTTTGCATGGAATCAGCCTAGGACTGTGTTGTGGGGTGAAGCTAAAACTGGTCTTTTTCCCACCCCCCCTGGCGAGCGGGGCGTGGGGCCGCCCGTTCCTGGGTCCCGGCAGAGGGGCGGGGCTGCCCTGTCCCCAGGCCATGACAGGCGGGGACGGGGCCAGTCCCCAGCATGGCTGAATTCCCCACCCGTGGCGTTGGTGCAGTGGCTCCCTCCCCCCACCATATTCATGCCAGGCGGCGTGGCCGTCCGTGTTTGGAGCATGGCGCTGCTGGCGGTTGCGCCAGTGCTGGCGCGTGGCACCGATGGCGCCGGAGGAGCCAATGGCGCACAGCCGCGGTGGACGTGCCAGCGGTGTGCGGCTGGGGTGGATGTGCCGGCGCGCGGTGCTGGCGATGGCGGCAGGGGCGCTGCGACTGCCGCGTGGCCGGCCCAACGCATGCAGCNGGTTTCCAACTATCTGAGTGTTTTTCTTCAGAAAGCCAAGCGGAGGCTCGCGCTACTGTAGGGTCCTCAGGTCGGTCGCGGAACCCTCAGGAGATCTGAGGTCGTGGGCCTTCTCTAATTATCCCGGCGTCTCTTCCGGGGCCCCCAACAGAGAGACCAGCACTATTCCAGAGCGTTCCCATCCCAACACGGGCTCTGGGAAAGCTTAATTTGTCTGTTTTTGCACTTTATTATTGGTTTTCTGTGTGTGTGAAATAAACTGTGTTACTTGTGTGTTTTCTTTTTGGGTGTGTGTGGCTTCTCTCGGACATCTCTTGTCAGTACCACACTTCTTAGTGGTAAAACCACGACAGACTGGAAGGAATATAAAATTCATTGTCACTCTGCCTTGTCTTTGTGTGCTTCAAACTATGTGTTGCTGTCTCCTGCAAATCAGTCTCAGGGAGGCTTATCAGCCCAAGTACAGCACAGTGCAGTGCAAGTATCGAATGTGATTCTGCACTTAAACAAACAAGCAAGGCCAGAGCTCACTCAGTTGGATCTGTAATATAGAGAGATTCCAGCATTACTGCTGGAAACATGATGTAGCTGGCAGAGTTACTGGCTCCTCACCATCTGTGCTGGACTGGTGCTCCCTTGGGACCATGCTCACTCATATTTCCCCCTGCACTCTACAGCCAGGATGTACTATCCCCAGACAGTGGCTCGCAGAGAGCTGACACCATAGTCCTAAATTACAGAAGATCAAATTCTCAGCTGCTGTAAACCAAAGCAGCACCTTTGATGCCAGCTCAAACGGCAAGAGTTTGCACTACACAAGGACTAGCACAATGCCTAGATGGCACAAGACATTCAGTAAGTTTTCATGGGTCCTAGGAAGAAAGAAACGGTAAGAAAGAAACAAGGTGGTTATACATTTTCTCATTAGTAATGGCTCACTACACTGGAAAAGAGAACAAAGCTGCCATGCCATGGGCAGCTTTAAAATAATTTATAGATTAGTGTCTGGAAAATTCATCATGCCATAGATCTCGCTTAACTTGGCAGCATTACAAGTTTATCTTTTCACACTCAGTTGTTTTTTAATGGCCTCACAGACAGGCTATAGTGGCCCAGGGCTTGTCTTCAGAGCTACTAGCCTTTGCTAGATATTCAGGTGCTGGTTTTGACAGGGGACCAGGACTGGAGGAAGAGACAGTTCCTTTCTCTCCTGGAGATGCTGCTCCTCCAGCACCAAGTCTTGTTTTGCAGCTAAAAGGCAACCCATTCCTCACTTCTAACTGTAATTGCAGGTAGGGTTGCAAACTTGAAGGCAAGTACACAAGTAGATTTGGACTCCTTTGCAGTTGTTCAGCAGGTCAACAAAAGGATATATATCAAGTTCATATATCAAGGGGAGCCAGGACAACACCTGCTCTAATCTTCTGAGTTATTATATAGAGATTGTGGTCCACTAATTTTCATCCACTTGACTGTCCTGGGTCCCCTTCAAAGTTTCCCTTAAGATGTTTGGCAGGGAAGTTGCACAGGAAAGAATAACTCAGTCAAATTAAGAAGGGTGAAGATAAAGAACAACAAGAAACATCAAATCCAAAATTCAGCTCACAAGAGAAATGAAAGTTAAGAACAAAACTATCCATAAGATACTTGGTGGCAAGAGCACAGTTAGGAGAAAATTCAGTTTCATCACCCAGCAAGTGGCTAGTCTGCAGTGGAGGGCACCAAATATGAAGGAAACAATTAAAATATCAAGCAATCTTCACTAATAGTCATCTGAGGACAAATAGAGCCATCAGAGAAAAGAGGAAGCACTTGTAATTAAAAAGAAAAGAGTGGGATTAGCAAAATTAGCTCTTTTGAGATCATCTGGTCCTGATGATGTTCACCTCTGATCCCTCAGATTGCTGGAGGAGGCTGTATTTCCACAGCACCTTAGTCCAGCTTTGAGGCTGCCCAGTGGCAGAATCTCTTGCATACTCATCCTCTTCTCTGCACCCTGTACAGTATTTGCCTGGATATGATCTACAAACTGGACTGATTATGTACTTTGGATTGAAATAATCCTTCAAAGATGAATAGGGAAAGCATTATTTTCTAAGTGAAAAATTATAGTAGAAAAATTTTACTTACAAAGATGAGGACTGGGGAAAAGTGGTGGTTTCAGGGCAAGAAAAAGTGATGAAGAAACAGGATAGAGAAGGAGATGAAAGGTGTGGTCATAGTGGTAGGCAGGATTTTTTTTCTGCCAAACCTGACACAGTAAGGTGCAAGGTGGTTTCAGAGGAATTAACATTATCATTGAAAAGTTGAGGTAGGCAGAATTGGTTCCTGAAACCGGAAAGCAACAGAACTATTCTACATTCTTAAAAGAAGAAAGAAAACTGCATAAACTATAGATCTACCAGTCTAAATTTATCTTTTGGAGCAAAAGAAGAAACAAACTGCCTGTAACTACAAAGAAACCACAACTGATAAGCATTTTTCAAGAATTAAACAAGCCTAAATGGCTGTATTTTTTTCCAGACAGCACCAAAAACCCGATGAAAAGGAGAAAAACGAATTATGTCAGTAGGGCTTTTGACCCTGTAGTTGCTCTGACATTTTTAAAAGCAGGCTATAATATGTTCTTGGAGAAAATGGAAGACTGCTGCTCAAAGTATTGAAAATCCACTCTCAAAAAATAACTAACAGGGGTTTAATGTTAAGCCAGAAAAGCTTATCAGATGCGGACACAGAGATCTGTCCGTGGTCCAGGGCACATCAGTGTTTTCTACAGTGCTTAAGAAGCTGTGAAAAGAAGAAGGTGTACAAACAGGAAGTTGGCGCAGGGTCAGGGGGAGCTGCAAGCACTTTGAAGATAAGCCTTGGACTTCAATATAGGCATGACAATTGGGAGAAATGGTCTGGAAAAGTAGGAAGCAATTCTATAAGAAGTGCAAAATCAGGTGAGCATTTGTCAGCAACAGTTTATGCAGAGGTGAGTTGACTCGGGCCTGCAGGGATGTCTAGTGATGTACCAGGGTTCCTCTGAGTTCTTTTCAGTAAGTAGATGTTTCAGGATGGAAAAAACAAAGGAAATGGAAAAGCAGTATGAAAAGTTCAATGCTTGCCTGAGTTGTGTCTGATCCTAGCAAATGCAGTTGATCTCTTAGTACACCTAGCAATATTGCCTAAATAGAGTAAATTTTAAGAGAGACAGTGCAGTACATCCTGCACCATTTGAAAGTCACTTGTTTTTTGACATGTAAATCCACACAAAATTTGGCCCAAAGCACTTAGCATGGATTAATTACAACTGAAATAGCCAATAGGAAATCCAAGTATAGAGACAGAACAAAAGATACAAGAATTTTGCTCAATATTTTCCAGTAAAACATGAAGGAATTAGGAAATTATTGAAGAAAGGTTGTGTAAAGGGCAGTTCCCTTTCCTAGACCAATTCTACACTCTAAAAATAGATGGGGTAAGTAAAATCAGAGAAAAAAAATTGACCAAGCTTTCTCCCCTTCTGCACCTACAATATATAAAAGATTATTTTCATGATTATTCACAGTGGAAGGATGCAGACTTGCACAACTGAGATTGAGAAGAAGAGGAGGGTGTGTCAGATACTGTACAGATCTTTCCTATGGATGGTCCTGCCCCTAATTTATTACAGTTGATGCAGAAGATAGAGACAAGCTGACAGGTATGAAAATGAGCCTGCCTGAGGGCAAGGCTTGAAACATTAGTCTGATGTCCAGACTGTCTATTGCTGCACCCATTGATGGATTGCTTTGGACTCATGGAGGTTTCGACTGTTATTTAATCAGTGCACACTTGGTACATAAGTGCCTGCAGCACTGAAAACTCTGATAACTGGTGTTACAGGTGCAATAATCACAGAAAGACCCACAAAATTATCATACAGCAATAACACATATCCACTTGCAAAGTAATGGGATACAGCAAAACAGTGGGATACCATTGTCCCAGGCTTACTGGTTCAGCAACTCATTGTTGCTGTGCATAGGACCAGCACAGTGCCCACAGGGATCCAGGGAACTGAGTCCTTCTCAGTCACTGAACTGACTGTGGATGGTTTCTTATACCCTGCATTTTCCTAGCTTAATTCTAGCATGCAACATAACAAACTACATTGTCAAAGCAGAATGAGAAGAATTTTAGTTTGTACAGAATAAATAATGGTATTTCTCAGTCCATTGCATAGGGAACAGACAAGGCCAACTGAATCCTTCTCCCTAACTGAGAAGAAGAAGTGGCCAGTTAATGCAGCTGGGAGAGAAATGGAGAAGTATGGCATTTCCAGTGATGCAGAAGAAAGTCTCTGAAAACTCTTGCTTAGCAAAATGTCAAAAAAGCATTGTTTTTTTCAGTGTAGCAAAAAGCATTTTCTAAGCAGGCCTCACACATTTTACATGCTATACTGGTTGACTGCAGCAAAGAAGAGTAGCCTAGGTGTCAAAGCAGACCAGTTAATCACTGGGGTAATTAGCCCTCTGCAGTCAAGAATGGCCACAGGTGCCATGTTACTCTTATCATTCCACTGTGAAAGGAATTGAGCACATCACTTGCAGAGGAATATGCATGTTTTGTGTTTTCCTTCAGCACTGACTGCAATAGAAAATTGAAATACAGTCTGGCTACAAATGTCCATGGGACTGGAAATGTTGGCTACCTTGAGTGGACTGCTGATATTCTGCCTGCTAAGTATCTGCTGCTCTTCTGTTCACTCTTAGCTATGACTGCTTTTAAAATGGTTTTATTTCTTTGGGTTCAATTACAGTAGCTCTACAGTGCTTTTCCCTTCTCCCAGTGATGTCTGAAGGCAGGAGCCAGAAGAGCTGCATGTGCTGATGCTCTACTCCTTGCTGTTGGGTTGGCACCTCTGGGAAAGACAGCCAGGCAGGATGTCCAGGAGGAGTGTCATCCAAACAGCATCTCATATAGGCCTGAGAACAGGCTTTCCACTCATGTTGGACAACCATTGCACAGCTCTTCTACCTTCAAGGTGAGAATAATATACCATATCTTCTCTGACTTTTATACTGTGTCTTGCTGCAGAATAAATGAATTATGGCCTAAGATTAAAGACGTGTCTTGCCGGATGTATGTACTTTTGTAAGAAACATAACATTTCAAGGCTGTTATTTCACAGTTTTTCAGAATCAAAAAGAGTTCTGTGATAGAAGTGAAATCTATAGCATTCACTTTCCCAAGTTAGAAATGTAAAAATGTAATAAGTCCAGGATATTAGCTCTATGGTCCTTAATTTCAAGAAATAAGTGATAAGGACAATATGTCTGAAATAAACTTTTTTTTCCCCCAGTGATCTGGATTATTAAAGAAAATGAAAATGGGTAGAAGTTAGGAAAAGCTTTTAGCTAATGATAGGCATAAACGTCTGTGGAAAGAATTACTAACAATGTGCAGTGTGGGTGTATCGGAGACGGAAATATGGAATAAATCCTGTGCTGATATTTTGCTCCTCAGCAGAGTTCTCTATCCCAGTGTGCTCAGTGCTTGTGTTCCCACAGCTAGCAAAAACACTTTAAAAGCGGTTCATACTTGGTGAGAACGTACATCTGTGGGTATCAGTCACTGGTACACCCTGTCATCATATTCCTGGGGTTTCTCTTTTGCTGAGCTACAGTTCATGCAAGGCCAAAAATGTGAGGAAGAGGATCTTAGTTCCCCTTGTGTTGCCAGAACTGAGGCTAATCTGATCCTTACATTAAAAATAACCTGTGGCTATCTCCAACTTGTGTGTGCCATCTCAAGGATCTGTTTTGGAAGGAGGGGTTTGAGTGCCGCAGCAAGGCAGGAGCCAAAACTCTTCTTCCCTGTAGTACACTGTCAATGTTTGCCATGGGGATGATCTAAAGCCTGGCAAGTATTAGGGCTCTCAATGGTTAGGAATACAAGCATAGCCATCACAGCAAAATCACTACAGCTAAAGAACATGGATCACATCAACCTAACCTGTCTGATTCTGGCTACTCTACTCCTTGCCTGTTTTCTGAGTATGTACACTAAAAGACATACATTGAGTAGGGTTCATGGTGCATGAACTGCATTGCCGTAGTATGCACCAGCCTACTGTATATCACTAGGCACAGTGGTGTGTGTTGGTACAGTGTCAGTACCAGGCACTCAGCACAGGTGGAAATGTACCTGTCTGAAATAAATTCCTGGTCTTTAATGCATGCACTGGTAAATAAATCAGTTTTTTTTGTCTCTGGCAGGGAGGGATGATTGACCCATGTTAGCCTTTAATATCACTGTATTATGTCTTTTATTGTGTCTGAAACCCATTAATCTCTCTTCATCCTTCCACTTTGCTCTGTAAGTTTGTGATATTCTGATAGTTCTGATACTGCGATATTCTGGCTGTCTGCCCATTGCCCGTAACTATCTTTTCAAAACAAGATCCTACCTTCAGGGGGTGTTTCTGTGCTCTGTGAAGCAGGTATGGGCTGTGACGGATTGTGATGAGTAAAGGGACTGCTTCATGGCAGCTTCCACTGGCCGGCACCTCCAGCTGAGCCTGGTGGTGCTCCAGCCCTCCTCAGAGGTTTCCTCCCTCAGAGGAAACCTGACTGACTGGTTCTGCCAGCATCACTGCTCTCTGGGAAAAAAAACCTTTTTGATGAAAATATTGTTTATTGTTTTATTCACAGAATCATACTGATTTTGAAAAATATCTCATGAAAGCATTTGTTTTTTAAATGAAAAATTATATATTTAAGGAAAAAAACCCCAACAAACTTATTTTCAAACTGTTTGTATGTTGCTGTGTCTTCTAATATTCAAGCCAAATGTAAAGCTTTGTATTGTTATTTCTATCTTATTTAGAGATATCAGTATTACTAGTGTATAATCCAACATTCTATTATGATGTAATAACTAAGTCAAAATATCTAGATAATTTACCGCTGATGTCAATTATTTAAAAATCATTATAATCAGCCACTTATTTACATAGATTAAAACAATTTACTTTGCGTAATTAAGTGTTTTCCAGTACATGGGGACAAAATGAAAATTCTAGGAAAATTTGACTAATAAAATAAGAATGGATAATTTGCATTATTTCTTTTTAAGGTTTTTTAGGTATAAAAAATATGAAACATTTAATATAGAAAATTAAATAAAACATTTCACACAGAACTAATCAGAAGTTTTCCATAATGATTTTTTAAAAAAGTCTTGTACCTTAATAAACCATGTCCATATTATAGAACATAAAAAAATTTCATTAGAAGATTAAAAAGTGTATATGTCTATATATGTATTCAAAAAGAAAATTTACATTTGAAATAATTTCAAGCCTTTCAGAGGCACACCTTACATTGAATGGACTATTTTTAAGGCTTTCTGTCCCAGGGGAACTTTGCAAATTATTCACAATTACTCCAAGGCAGAGTAAAGCCAGAGATAAGGTCCCAGGGCTCCCTGCAATGCCAAGCTTTTGGGCTCTGAAGTGTGCCCATGTGTGATCTCGAACACAGAACTCATCATCAAGAGCTATGAACTGCACTTTTCTTTGGTGGTGAGTGTGTCTGTGCCCACTGGACAGAGGGGACCCTTGATGGGAACTTTTTATTTGAGCTGCTTGGCTTGCAAGGCTCAGGATCTCAACATGCTGCGGATGAGCCCTTTCGAAGTAAGCACCAAAAGGCACAAACTGCTGTTGTAAGATCTTTGCTGCTGTCGTTGCAGTCCATCAGTGGCTGATGGCCAGCTGGACAGAGGTGTCCCTGGCACCAAGCAGGCTGCTGGCCCCTCTTCCCCTGGGCACCCCCTACTCACTGGAGCTGCTCCTTGCCTCCCATTGTGGCAGCTGTGAGATTTCTAATGCGTATTTGCACTACGGTTCTTTTACAATGCCAAATAGGATCAGTGCCCAGAATTTATTTACTTGCATTTCAAGATGAACACCACATAAGCAGCTAAATTAGAAAGTGTGGAGGGTTTAACCAGGTACACCCAAGGGAGGAGGCTTTAAAGGAATTTGGAAAGCCTCTCAGGTGAAGGCAAAATAGAAAATGAATGCTGAACACCTACTCTTGGAAGGAAAAATATATCCAGCAAAAACACAAATGCAATTCACACCCACCGTGAGAGACTGTTCTCTTAAAAAAACCCTACATCTTATAAAAAATTTATTTAGTCAGTTCAGAAAGGTAGCATTTGAAATATAGTCCCTCTTCTTCAAAATTAAATTGTTTCATATTTGATTAGAAGGAAATACAGTGGCCAGCTTTAAGAAGTTCACTTCACTTGGAGCCATAATTAGGGTTGATATTATTTTGGCTCTGCGTTGGACTTGTATATGCATGTGCAAGCTTGCATGTGCTTTTTTATACGGCTTCAACAAAGAGGTAGAAGGGAACACACGGCTTGCTGGCTTCACAAAGCATTAGAGGTGCTTTGTTTTGTGCACAAACCCCCATGAAAATATAAACATAAACAAAATTGGTCAGACCTTAGTAATATAACAAATGGGAAAGGAAAAAACAAAGTTGGTCATGAAGCTGAGTTCAGAACACTCCACAGAACGGTCACTTAAGAAAAGGTTTGAAGTGGTGCTCGGTCAAACTTCATGCCCTTCAACCCATCTGAGAAGGATGCTCTGGGAAACAGGCATGGAAAGCAAAGATAAATTCTGTAGCAATCCTTTTTGCTATATGAAAGAAAAGAGAAAATAGCCTCAAGCTGCCATTATTTGCAAGGCATTCAATGTTTCAAGGATGAGTATGAGTCCCAGAAAAATGAAAGGTGAAGCCATATTTTATCAAAACATGTTTTCAGTTTCTATGAAATAACTAATCAATTAGTGATTTTGGGTGCTGATGAAGAAACATTCTTGATTTTGATATAAAATTATTAAAAACTCACATTTAATTTAAATAGGCTTTCTCATGACCATACAATTCAGACAAAATGTATTGAGTACACCCCAGATTTACTTAGAAGGCCTCTAATTCAGATGTATTTTCTTCATCTGGTGTCTTTCCTACTGTTGTATAATTCTCACTATTACTTGGTAGTTGTTAACAATCTAACAAAAAGGTGTATTGTGCAAAACGTAGAAAAGCTGTAAAGCAATAAGACCCATTGGCTCACTTGTTTGAGTTCCTGAGACGACAGCCTCTTTGTTGTGTCTCATATTTGCAAGCACCAGTGCAAAAACACTGAGATTTTCTCAGGAACATCCTCTTTAAATTGTTCCGTTTTTATTTCAAGCCTCCTTTTTGCTCTGCCTGCACCCTAACTAAACCCATAGGAACACCATGTCAGCACAAAAAAATCGTTCCCTATAACTGCAACTCTGACTCCAATAGTGCCCAGTAAGGGCTATGTAAGGAAGGACAACAGTGATGGGAGAGGAGAAGAGTACAACCTCCTCTCTATGCTCTGTCATCACCTCTCTGTCACCAGTTCATCCAGTCTTGTTGAGTTTACTGTGACCTTGATGAACTTCCTTCTGACTTTGTGTAACTATTTTTGACATCTGAAGCATCCTGTGATGATTGCTCTATGGTCAATTAAACTCAATGAGGAGACATGTTATTTACATTTCTTCTTGGGGGAACAAGAAGGACCACCTGAGTATTTCTGTTCTGAACTTCAAAATAAATTAACAAAACCCCAAACTATAGCATGTTTATCTCCCAAGCAGCTTTTGCAGGTGGAGAGGCAATTTTCCAGACAGAGGAGACTTGCAGTTAAAACTTTCATAAAAGGTTGCAGGTATCCTTACTCTAACAAGATCATTGTGAGTATACACTCTGCCATAGTCAGATGGATTTTTCTGAGTTTAAACTTACTGTTCTACCTTAGACGACACAGAAGATTTTGTGTGCTCTGCCTCTTCATGTGAGTTTCTTAATACACAGTAGCACAGTATAGTGCAGACCAAACCTGCTGACCACTGTGAACTGGTTTGTATATTCCTTGTAATTATAAATTACTCTGCAACTGAAAATAGAAAAATCAAACGAGTAACATGTGAAAGCCTTCCAGAGATAGGAAGTGCAAAGGGCTTATGAGGTCTAATTTATTTTGAGTAGTCTACATTGCTTTGGAAAAATCCTGAGCAAATGATTCAGCAGAGTTGTCTGAGGAAGCTGGTCATCAGAAGAATAGGTATCTTGCCCAGTCTTTTACAATTTATCTTTTGCCTGTCTCTTTTCTTCACTAAATTCAGTTAAACAAGTATTAAATGAACACACGAAGACATTAAATGGTGATTTAGAGAGACCATGAAAGAAGACCAGAAAAGGGTTTACCACAAGAATATGCCATTGATATTTTTCCCAAAATGAGACATCCCAGTGGATCAGGCACTCAAATAGCCTCCTTTTTGCAGGCTTAAAATTGAAGTCAGGATATTTCAGTTTTATCTAGACTGTAATCCCATCTTCTACACACTGTCTAATCCAGAGAAAAAACATCTTCGATGTCTGATAAAATTTACTTTTAGCCAAAGTAACCACAGGTTTTGCATCACTGCTTTTTCTTTTGCATCACTGCTTTTTCTTTTGCATCCTTTTCTCCCATTTGGCCTCAGACTACAGTGTCCCACTTCCATCGGATCCAGGGCAGCAATGTGTCCTCTTCAGAGAACCTTAGTGCAGAGCTGGACCTATGGGATGGTAGGACATCCATTCCATTCCTGCACAGCCTGGGAGTTCTACTGCCCAAGAGCTCTGTAACTGCAGGACCAGACAAGTGAAGGGTGTGGTGGTTTTACCACAAATTCAGTGATTTTGGAGCAGAGACTCTGAGAGAAGTCACAAACACACCCCAAAAATGAAGAGAACACACAAAAAATCACAGTTTATTTTGCGCAAACACCAAAACCCGACAAACAAAGTGCAAAACAGACAAATCAAATAAATAAATTTTTTCCAGGGCCCTCGTTTGGGGTAAGGACGCTCTGGCGATAGTGCTTGTCTCTCTCTCTCCCTCGGAGCCCAGCGGAGGGACTCCACGGTATTTAGAAGGGAGCGCGTGGTCTTGAGGGCCCCTTAGCCTCGAACCTCTGCCCGGTTTCGACTGAGGAGAACAACTCAAGAAGATTACAAAACCACGCCCCTCCCCCCTTTCCTCCCTTTTAGCCCGAGGAGAGATTTAGTGCTG
>VYZS01020584.1:0-10079 GCA_013400695.1 Neodrepanis coruscans | reverse complement strand
TTATGCTCTAAAGATCCTTATGTTTTCTTACTGGTAAACAAAACAGTCATGCTGGTACCCACACCTGACATCCCTCTGAGGTGGATTTGTGCTACTTCTGCTCCTGGTCCAGCCCTGGAGAAGCTGAGAAAGTCACAGAATTGAGAATCATAAAGGGGTTTGGGTTGGAAGAGACCTTAAAGACCACCTCTTTCCAACCCTATTCCCATGGGCAGGGATACCTTCCACTGGACCACTTTGTCCAGAGCCCCACTCAAATTTGCCGTGAGGATTACCAGGGATTGGGCATCCATGATTTCTCTGGGCAACTTCTTTCAGTGTCTCACTAGTCTCAGAGTAAAGAATTACTTCCTAATAGCTAATCTAAAATGATTCCCACTTCTCCTATTATGACATGCCCTTGTAAGGAGTTCTCCAGATATCTTGTAGGCCCTTTAAGTACTGGAAGTTGTTATAGGGTCTCCCTAAAGCTTTCTGTTCTCCAGTCTGAGCAACCTCAACTCTTTCAGCCTGTCCTCATAGGTAAGATGTCCCACACCTCTGATCATCTTCATGGGTATCCTCTGGACTCACTCCATAATCCATACCCTTCTTAAAGTGGGGACCCCAGAACTGCATGCAGTATTCCAGGTGGAGACACACCAGAGCGGAGTATAGGGGGAGAATCAACTCCCTCAGCTTGCTGACCACTCTTCTTGTGAGACAGCCCAGGATACAATTGTCTTTCTGGGCTGCAAGTGCATATGGCTGGATAATGTTAAGCTTCTTGTCATCCAGCACCCCCAAGTCCTTCTCCTCAGGGGTGCTCCTAATCCATCCCCCATCCAACATGTATTAGTACTTTGGAGTGTCCCAACCCACAGGCAAGACTCTGCACTTGGTTCTTTGCACCCACCAAGGCCATGCAAAAAGAACAGCCAACAGCCAATGCCCTGCAGCTGTGGCCAGTCATGAGGCTTATGACCTCACCATTTTGCATCTTTTATAGCTGATGAGAGGTGGTTTCCTTGCTAAGAGTAGAAGGGGCTGTAGGATGATGACACAAGTGTGTGGCGTGAAAAACAACTGTTAAACATGCTTACAAATGCCATTGTGTGTGTAGTCCTGGCTTTGAAATAGGTGATGTTGCAGAGTGGGGCATATGATCCAAGACCCCCAATGATGATCCAAGACAGACACTGGCAGCTCTTCTACTGTCCTGTCACCCATCAGAGGGGAGGACAGGTAGTGTGATGGGTCTTGGCATGGCTTGCAATGAGTATCTCACCCGTCTCAGCTGGCTGCTTTTCCTTCATGTCTGCATCTTTTGTTTGGGAAAGACATGGTGGTAGAGTGTTAACCTACCTTTACTTACAGGCCAAGGGCTTCATTTCATAGAAGTCAAAGTAGCTAGAGTCTCTTTGTACCCATCTCCCCACTTTGAGTCATGCAAATACCCTGGTAAAAGAAGGTGCAGAGAAGGCAGAGTTACTGAACACCTTCTTTGCATTGGTCTTCACTGACTAGATTAGTCCTCAGGAATCTCTGACCAGGAGACCAGGGTAAATGAATGTTGGAAGGCAGACTTTCCTTGGTCAAGGAAGATGGGGTTAGAGAACACCAGGCAAACCTGGCATCCATGGGCTCTGACAGGATGCACCCACATGTGCTGAGAGAGTTGATGGACACCATAGCAAGGCTGCTCACAATCATCTTTGAAAGGTCATTGAGATCAAAAGAGGTGCCTGAGGACTGGAAGACAGCAAATGTCACCCCAGTCTTCAAAAGGGATAAGCAGGAGGACCCAGGAAACTACCAGCCGGTTATCTTCACCTCGATCCTTGGAAATGTAATTGAGCATCTAATTCTGGAGAACATCTCTATCCACACGGAGAACAAGAAAATGATGAGAAGTAGTCAGCAGGGATTTTCTAAAGGTAAGTTATGCTTCACCAGCCTGATTGTCTTCTACAATGAAACAAATACGTGCATGGATGAGGGGAGAGTAGTGTATATTGTCTGCCTTGACATCAGGCAGATTTTCAACACTGTTTCTCACAACATCCTCATAAACAAACTCAGGAAGTGTGGGATNGTGTCTCACTAGTCTCAGAGTAAAGAATTACTTCCTAATAGCTAATCTAAAATGATTCCCACTTCTCCTATTATGACATGCCCTTGTAAGGAGTTCTCCAGATATCTTGTAGGCCCTTTAAGTACTGGAAGTTGTTATAGGGTCTCCCTAAAGCTTTCTGTTCTCCAGTCTGAGCAACCTCAACTCTTTCAGCCTGTCCTCATAGGTAAGATGTCCCACACCTCTGATCATCTTCATGGGTATCCTCTGGACTCACTCCATAATCCATACCCTTCTTAAAGTGGGGACCCCAGAACTGCATGCAGTATTCCAGGTGGAGACACACCAGAGCGGAGTATAGGGGGAGAATCAACTCCCTCAGCTTGCTGACCACTCTTCTTGTGAGACAGCCCAGGATACAATTGTCTTTCTGGGCTGCAAGTGCATATGGCTGGATAATGTTAAGCTTCTTGTCATCCAGCACCCCCAAGTCCTTCTCCTCAGGGGTGCTCCTAATCCATCCCCCATCCAACATGTATTAGTACTTTGGAGTGTCCCAACCCACAGGCAAGACTCTGCACTTGGTTCTTTGCACCCACCAAGGCCATGCAAAAAGAACAGCCAACAGCCAATGCCCTGCAGCTGTGGCCAGTCATGAGGCTTATGACCTCACCATTTTGCATCTTTTATAGCTGATGAGAGGTGGTTTCCTTGCTAAGAGTAGAAGGGGCTGTAGGATGATGACACAAGTGTGTGGCGTGAAAAACAACTGTTAAACATGCTTACAAATGCCATTGTGTGTGTAGTCCTGGCTTTGAAATAGGTGATGTTGCAGAGTGGGGCATATGATCCAAGACCCCCAATGATGATCCAAGACAGACACTGGCAGCTCTTCTACTGTCCTGTCACCCATCAGAGGGGAGGACAGGTAGTGTGATGGGTCTTGGCATGGCTTGCAATGAGTATCTCACCCGTCTCAGCTGGCTGCTTTTCCTTCATGTCTGCATCTTTTGTTTGGGAAAGACATGGTGGTAGAGTGTTAACCTACCTTTACTTACAGGCCAAGGGCTTCATTTCATAGAAGTCAAAGTAGCTAGAGTCTCTTTGTACCCATCTCCCCACTTTGAGTCATGCAAATACCCTGGTAAAAGAAGGTGCAGAGAAGGCAGAGTTACTGAACACCTTCTTTGCATTGGTCTTCACTGACTAGATTAGTCCTCAGGAATCTCTGACCAGGAGACCAGGGTAAATGAATGTTGGAAGGCAGACTTTCCTTGGTCAAGGAAGATGGGGTTAGAGAACACCAGGCAAACCTGGCATCCATGGGCTCTGACAGGATGCACCCACATGTGCTGAGAGAGTTGATGGACACCATAGCAAGGCTGCTCACAATCATCTTTGAAAGGTCATTGAGATCAAAAGAGGTGCCTGAGGACTGGAAGACAGCAAATGTCACCCCAGTCTTCAAAAGGGATAAGCAGGAGGACCCAGGAAACTACCAGCCGGTTATCTTCACCTCGATCCTTGGAAATGTAATTGAGCATCTAATTCTGGAGAACATCTCTATCCACACGGAGAACAAGAAAATGATGAGAAGTAGTCAGCAGGGATTTTCTAAAGGTAAGTTATGCTTCACCAGCCTGATTGTCTTCTACAATGAAACAAATACGTGCATGGATGAGGGGAGAGTAGTGTATATTGTCTGCCTTGACATCAGGCAGATTTTCAACACTGTTTCTCACAACATCCTCATAAACAAACTCAGGAAGTGTGGGATGGATGAGTGGACAGTGAGGTGAATGGAGAACTGTCTGAATGGCAGATCCCAGAAGGTCAGAATCAGTGGCACAGGGTCTAATTGGAGGCCTATCACCAGTGGTGTCTCCCAAGGTTCTATACTGCATCCAGCATTGTTTAACATGTCCATCCATGACTTGGATGAAGGGACAGATTCCTCCTCATCAAGTTCACTGACAACAGAGCTGGGTCAACTGGGCTGTGCAGCCCTTCAGAAGGACCTCAGCTGGTTGGAGAGATGGGCAGAGAAGAACCATCTAAAATTCAACAAGGGTAAGTGCAGAGTCTTGCACCTGTGGAGGAATAACCCCGGGCACCAGCACAGAAAGGGAGCTGACCTACTGGAAAGCAGCTCTGCAGAGAAGGACTTGGGTGTCCTGGTGGACAACAAGTTGTTCATGACCCAGCAGTGTGCCCTTGTGGACAAGAAGGTCAAAGGTATCCTGGGGTGCATTAGGAAGAGTGTTGCCAGCAGGTTGAGAGAGGTGACCTTGCCCCTCCACTCAGACCTGTGTAGAGTGCTGTGTCACATTCTGGGCTCCTGAGGACAAGAGAGACATGGAGCTCCTGGAGCAGGTCCAGCAGAGGGCTAAAAATTTGACTAAGAGACTGGAACACCTCTGTTATAAGGGAAGGTTGTGGGATATAGGATTGTTCAAGAAGAGACAACTCAGAGAAGACCTCATCAATGTCTATAGGTATATAAAGAGAAGATGGCAAGAAGATGGAGCCAGCCTCTTCTCAGTGGTGCCAAATTGTGAAATGGCCACAGCTGAAGCCTTGGTATCCCAAAGTCCTGAACATTGCTGGATTTTTGGTATCCTCTAAACACAAAAATCCATGCCATAGTCTGGAATTTTTTTCATTGGCTATAGGTTATAATGGAAAAGGTAGGTTATAATGGAAAAGGTAACATATAAAAGATTGTTCAGAAACTCATTTTATTTTTTATTAGTGATGTCATTCCTCAGTTATTTGGGACTGTTATTTTTTGTAAAGGGACATGCCTGTAGGGAGCAACAGAAGTTTTTCACAAAGAGTATTCATTTGGATAGAGTTATTCTGCTGAAGCTCATATAAATAAGGTTATAACCATTAAGTAGTATTACTAATGTACCTGGAAGCTTTCACTTTAAACTGCCATTCTAAACTCTTACTTGTGAGCCTAAGTGACAAGCCTGGGAAGCTGCTGAGCAACCAGCAACTCACATGAGATAGCAGCAGATCACACATGATGTGGTCTGATCCATGCTGTGATACCAATTCCAGCTCTGCAGCTTCAGTCCCATCTGGAAAACAATCAAGGATAAACTACTAACAGCTTTTCCATTTTATATCAGTATTTGTTCTTGCAGTACTGAAAGTGACAATATATCCATCTGGGCTGAGAGAATAGGGTCATGAGAAGAAAAAAATCCTAAATTGCAGTGACTTTTCCCTATCCCACAAATCAGGTGACTAATAGGGTTCAAAGTCAATTTACAGGTCAGGACTCCATAGTAATGCTTTACGTACATGAAGAAGTCAGACATGGGTGTGTTTTCCTTTGTTCTGTTAATAAACATTGAACAGCGTTGAATTAAACATTTCCTCATACTGTGAACAATGTCATGAAGAAGCTATGCTGCTGGCCAACCTTATACATCAAAGTGAAGATGTCTTACCTTAATTAGCAGGTAAAACAGATGGCAGGTGACGAGATGCTCCCTGCCTTGAAGACAATGATTGAAAATCATAGCTCTTTGTGTCAAGCCAACACCCTTCACTTTACCTCCTGATGACTCTGGTTGAGACGACAAATGGGAAGGGTAGGAGCCTTCTGTTTTGACATCTAGCAGTGAAGAACTTCCCATCTTCCTGCCTCTGGAAGCTGAGTAGGATGCTCTGTGCTTAGTATAGAAACTATATGGAGGCAAGTTCACCTGTCCTGCCTTGGGCTTGGGATTGCTCTAAAGGCATAAAATGTTTGTTTACCCAAGGGAGAGAAACACTGAGTACTTTTATGTTTCATGACAGGAGACTATTCTGTACTTTCTTACGAACACAGAGCTTAACTAAGACAGCTTTGATCAATTATACCCTCAGGGAGAGATTTTAAAAGTAGCTGAACAAAGTTGACCCTCTACACACAATTATCCCAAGAATTAACTACTGATACTGAGTCATGAACATGAACTGTAAGGATTAGCCAGTCATTGCAAAAGAAATAATTATCGATACAAACTGAGTTAACCTTGGAAATCCCACTCCTCTCATTTACTTCATATTTAATTTATTTCACATCCAAAAAATGCAATCAAAACTCTTCTTGCTCTTTGTAGCTTTCTTCAAGACTTTTATAACTATCAGGTAAAAACTGCACCATCCATGCAGGCTCATACCAGATGAACTATCATAATTGCTAAGGTGAACACATTTTGATGATTAGTAGAAGTTATTTTCAAAGGGTAAACAAGGGAAACTACTGTCTTGTGGCACTGAACAGCATTTTTGCTAGAGTAGGACTTGACTGGACTAGTTTTTTGAAAAGCAATCCTTCATTTTTTTTTTAATTCTGCCTATACTTTACAGAAAAAAATAAAAGTCTCAGATTTGTATTTTTCAGGCATAGATTGTTCTATATGATGTACTTTTGCTGCAGAGCTATTAGCATCAATTATTGTGCAGAAATTTTGGCTGGACATGGTAGCACATCCCATTTGTCCCTGTTAAGAACTAGGAAAACATGCAAGAAAATATTTCAGTATCTTGTTGTACACAGTTTAACAGGAGAGAGGTACCTATGTCTATTTTAAAAACAGATTCTGCAGGTAACATGTGGTGTACTCCTGAAAATGTTCTTTGATTTTCATTTACGCAGACCCTCAGACTCCACATGGAGACTTCTCATGGTAGTGGCTCCCACGAACTCTGGTGTAGAGATCAGGTTACAAAGGCATGTAGTTAATTTCCTTGCACAACCTCTGCAGTGTAGCTGAATCTGGATCAGAGCTTGAAATTAGTGATGTAAGTGATCATACGGTATCAAACTGTGTTGGGAAATCTAAACAAATGTTTTCTAAGATGAAAAATGCATTTTTTTTCCTTTTTACTTTCCATTAAAATTTTGAAATGATTTGTTAATGCTGTTCATTTTAACTGTTGACTGAGTCTGTAAGGCTGAAATATTCTTTGCAAGCCTGGTATAGTGAGAGCAGCAGTAGAAACCTAAATCCTGATAATGTCCAGTAGTTTATCTGACTTATACAAGCTAAGTGGCATTTACAGCATATGTTAAAAAACAAGGCTTGTTCCTGTGGTAACCTAAAACTGCCTTTGACTTATAGTGGATCTATATGATCAAGCCAAATGTGGTTACATAAAAGGTTACTGTGTAACTCATGAAGAAACAAGCCATAGACTAATGTTCTAAACACATGAGCCAAAGTCAGAGATGATTGATAAATTTAATGTCCATGAAATTATGGTTCTTGCCAGACTAAGATGTTCTAAAAGAAAATTTCCAGTGATACTTCTCTGCTCACTTGGTGGTTTATTATACCTAAAACAACCAACCCTAGAAACAAAAAAACCCCAAACAAACAAACAAAATAGTGGTTGTTTTTAAAAATCATGCCTATGCAAAGGATAGCTCTGTCCAGGTAACACCAACCTATCTGAAAATGAGAATATGCGGCTGTCACCCTGCTCATATAGCAGGTTTTATTAGAGTTTCAGTGAAATGTATCTTATGTTTTCTTATTTAAAGCCAGCCCAGGAGAATTGCATATGACTACTGTACCTGATGGTGATCCTCTTGGGACACTTTCACAACTAGATACATTTTTAAATAAACTCAAACAGAGAAATAGGCAATTTGCTGATACTCTGCAAAGTCTTTTTTGAAATAAATGGAACAGATGTCACCTTAGGGTATAGGTTTTATTGACGGCTTTATAAAACATGCTTTTATTTATAAAATGCACTCTGCATTGGCCTGCTAACTCTGGGAATTCAAACCTTATTACTCCAATTTAAACACTTGCCAATGCATAGACAGTTAACAGAGCTAAAGCCTCCCCAGCTGAACAGCAGATTCCCTAGGGAATCCAATCAGGCTACTTTATTCCGATCTTTTAAAAATCAGGAGAAGCAGCTGTTTGAATTGTAATAATCTCCATGTGAATTCTGGTTTTGATAGCAAATGCTGATTCCTCTTAGCTTCCTGACAGATTTAGTAATTGCGTATCTTCTGTTGTATGCAATGCTGCTGCTGTTGTGCTGCTTTTTTACTTACATCCAAAATTTAATTGTGTAAACAAACAAACAAAAAAAATACAAGCGCTATGAGCCATGCAACCTTGCAGAAACTGGTATTGAGTCTCCTGCTGCACTTAACAAAAATATTAAGAACTGTGACTGAATAGGCAGTTAAAAGGTACTGTCTGTAACCATGTCCTTGTTCTGGCACAGGCCAGTGGGATGTGACCAAGCTGTTGTGTTATGTCATGTCATTGCCAGGGCCAGGGAAAAAGGGACTCTTCCTTGCTTCCAAGAAGAAAGGGTGTTCCTTTCTGGTCGGATGCAGGAGGAAAACATTGTGGGCGGAAGATTTGTCCACTATTTTTTCATTGTCCTGGACTTGATGAACATTTTGCATGTAAATTGCCCTCCTTGTACACTTTTGGGTTCGTATTGTTCATTTTCCTATCACTTTGTTGTTTCCAGTAATTATTCTTATCTCAACCCAATGACATTTGCCTTTTATGCCTCCGGCTGGAAGGTGAAGGAAAATGAGTATTGGCAGGATTTCAGTGGGAGTACTAAACTGGAGAATAAAATTCCTAAACCATGGCAGTCCAGAAAGCTGCAGTTTGGAAAGGCTCAGAAGGAGTTCTAAAGAAATTTCATGTCACGGAAGGATCCCAATATGACTATAGCAATCCTTAAGAGCTTCTCAGCAGACTGAAGAAGTGAGAAAGCATTTGTTTTTTGAAAAAAACATTATTTAAAAAATATTATTATTTTTTTTAGTATCACTTCCCTCCATCCAGCAAATGATGGAGGATAAGCATCAACCCCACATTCAAAGCCTGACTAGGTCAACCTTACAGCCTTGAAAACAGTGGTAATCTGTTTAAATCACTATGGTTAGGCCTGCTCCCAGTAAGGTTAAATTTTTTTCACTTTTTAAAATTATCTAGCTGTCTATTACAATATTTCCTTTAGCAATCATCACCATAGTAAAATTCTGCTAGATGGGAGTCTAATCTTCTACAAACAAGGAGAATAACTGCCTTTCTTCATTAGAATGTTCTGGAAAATAACTACAATTTAGATGTATAGTAATGTAATTTCTTTTTAAATTATAAAAATATACATATTTTCCTCTTCTTGATTTTCATTGTACTTTGTCTAATTTTTTTGTGGAATAACTATTCAGATACCTCTTTGAATGAGTATTCTCACTAAGTATGTTTGTTTGAGTTTTACCCCAAATCTTTAAAAAGAATGACAATGCATGTCTGCTATAAAGACATAATGGTAATGCATGTCTGCCATAAAGGTTATATGCTTTGCTGAACCAGATTCTAAATAAGATTGATTGTGGTTAAAGTCCTACTGGATGAAAAGTGTGGGTCTGAACTTTTCCTCAAGTAGATTTTATAGCAGTATAGCACAGTAAGATGGAAGACAACTGTGCATCCCAAAGGAACTACATACACATGACCAGAAACTGGTGCCTAAATATTTAGGTATTGGTCCTTACTATGCTAGGGATATCTATGTTTAGTGGGATGTTTGCTGTATTCACCTGCTTGTTAAGAAGGATCCAGAGCATTCAGTGGTTACCTTAAACTTCTGTACTCAGTTGCATAACAAAATTTGGAAGGCAGTAACTTTACTGGTAATGCATTGCCTCATTTGAGGAACAGTGTCACTGTTTTCCTTGGTGTTTCAGAGAAAACTTCTAGACAATGAGACTTACAGTGAAACTGCTGAGAATGTTGATAATAAATTTATCTTGGAATGCCTATGCTGAGTGTTTTCCTAACTCACTCTGCTTCTGTCCTGGTTTAGGACAATATTAGGTTTATCAATGGACAAGAGACGGATAGGGAAAGGCAGCAATTTATTAAAATGTAGATATAAGGGGAAATAAATGGGTGTAATTGCCCAATTATGGCCACCCTACCCTGGACAAGACGGTCCCCCCACCCCCCTAAACCGACCACGTGTAACTCAAGAA
>VYZS01020579.1:0-10480 GCA_013400695.1 Neodrepanis coruscans | reverse complement strand
AAAAAAAAAATGCTATGTGGCAAACAGGATCCTAGCTGTGCCATGAACCCTTGTAGTTCTCTTAAGGTTGTAGTTAACAAGCTTTGTTCATGTGTCATCACTGGCAGATAGAAGGGACTCTTCTAGGTTGTCATGTACAACTAGGTGATAGAACACCATAACTGCTCCAAGCACTAGGCATACACCACTGTTCTACTGAAACTTTTTTCCCTGAGAGTGTGCATCTTGTTCTCCAAGAAGTAAACCTTGTGTGCAGCCCTGGGAATAATCACTATAAATGAGCCATGAATTTTCACTGGAACCTATCTTCAAGACTGTTCTTGATCTAGAAGAAGTCTCAATCAATACTTTATATCTTGGGGATTAGTTCAAGTACATGTCCAAATGCTGTATAGGATCAGGTTGCAAAGCTGGAAAGTTGGAAAATGTAATTGCTTCACAGAGCAGGATCACAGAAGCAGGAGGGAGCATATAACTATTTCTCTAAAATCCTGCAAAGAGTTAGGTCCTGGGAACCCAAAATGTTATTGATCAAATAGTGGTTGTAGGAGTCTTCCTTTTGTTGTATGAAAGCACAGTTAATGACCGAATCTAATTCAGAAGAATTTTTTTTAAGTTTTGTTTCAATTTCATTCTTTTTCTTCCTTTAATACTGAGCTTTAACATCTGCTAGAGAAATTTGTACAAAGTAGTTAGGCATTGACAATCAGTGGAATAGCCTTGTTTGGACAAGTAATCTAATTTAATGCCACATTGCCATTGTGCTATTCTCTCTATTAATCATTTCTAATAGATTGCAAAGCAAATTGACCTCTAAAAAACTAGAGAATTTCTTTTATTATATTCTGTTTTCCATGGTATGAATATTCCCCTTTCAAATAAAAAAAAATAGACTCAGGACGACGGAAGTACTTATTACTGTGAAATTCTGTTCTAAAGTACTGTTTAAGTAACATTCTAGCAATGATTCCAACTGCTGAATGCCAGAATGATGAGCTTTTATCATATGGAAAAGCTTCTTAATTATGTATTCCATAGTGCTCTAAAATTAGTTGGGTGGCCTCTTTTCTGCTTATGTATCATTTTTTGAAATATGTTCTCTAGTTTTTTAGAGGTCAATTTGCTTTGCAATCTATTAGAAATGATTAATAGAGAGAATAGCACAATGGCAATGTGGCATTAAATTAGATTACTTGTCCAAACAAGGCTATTCCACTGATTGTCAATGCCTAACTACTTTGTACAAATTTCTCTAGCAGATGTTAAAGCTCAGTATTAAAGGAAGAAAAAGAATGAAATTGAAACAAAACTTAAAAAAAATTCTTCTGAATTAGATTCGGTCATTAACTGTGCTTTCATACAACAAAAGGAAGACTCCTACAACCACTATTTGATCAATAACATTTTGGGTTCCCAGGACCTAACTCTTTGCAGGATTTTAGAGAAATAGTTATATGCTCCCTCCTGCTTCTGTGATCCTGCTCTGTGAAGCAATTACATTTTCCAACTTTCCAGCTTTGCAACCTGATCCTATACAGCNTCTCTAGTATAGTTCTTGGTGTCATAATGATAATGGACTACCTATTTACACAGAATTAGTGGAACGATGGTAGTCACTCTCAGAATATGTAGTGTTTTCCCACAGCAGCAACCAAAATCTCAGCTTTACTTTTACTTTTGTTACAGTAAAGAGCAACTATGCTAGGAGAGGTACAGAGAAATACTGATTGTTGATAACAGTTGTTTGTGCAATGACTTTGTGCTATATAATATGCAAAATTCTTTGTTTAGCATAGCTGGCATATGGAAAGGATACAATTACAGTCCTTTCCCCACTCCTGTTAAATATGTTGCTTTCATCTATCTAGCCTATCTACTTCAACATAAGCATGGGGAGTTAAAAGAAGATTATTTTCAGAGAGAGAGGACTATCTTTGTATCCAGTGGGGATAGATAGAACAAGGAGTGGTGGCTTAGTACTGCATGTCATTCAAAATGTTGGCAAAGCCCTGTCAGAGACTAGAAAGGTTGTGGTGCCACCATCATGGCAAGCATTTTGATGAAGGATATCTTCTTTCTGATCCCATTCTTCTGGGGTTCTGTGTCTTTGAATACAGATTTACATGAGAGTAATCTTGTTTGAATCAAGTTCTGCCCTTTATTTTTGTGATCAAGATTCTGAACTGTTACTTCTATGGAGCAGAATCTTTTATCTGTTTTTTTTTTCTGTATGCACAGCAAAATAGTTCTTTGAAGATACTATACTATACTATACTATACTATTTCTCTGTATTTTTTTTTGATTTCTATGTGTATTTGTCCATTTTTTTTCAATGTCTAGAGTCTTCTGCCAATACTTGGGCATTTGGGGAATATTTACTGTGGTTTTGGAATGTCAAAGATTGCCTTTTGATCCAGAGGCTGTCAAATATGTATAGTTGTTTGTCTTCATATTGGGCCACATAGTTTGTTTCTCCTGCATAGGTTTTTGGGTTTTTTTTTCAAGAAACTAAGGATCATGTAATTTAGTAATAGATTATATCTATCCATATAGTCCATAACATTTGTTTGTGGCTTTACCTCTGTAAGCACAGGGAAAGTGCATTAATTGCTTTCTACAATCACCAGGGATTCCCTGGCTGTCTGATTACTCCAGAGACTTTGATTTGATCAGAGCTATGCCTTTCCTCCCTGAAAGCATCTTTAATGGAAAGAATACTTTGAGAACTGTGAAGGAACTCCTCAAGAAAAGACAGAGCACAGGGAGGGAGGAAAGAGTGAGGAGAAAGTCTTAACAAGATACTAAGGAAGAGAGAAAAAGCCCTGTTAGGATAGAGAAATATGATTGTGCAGCATCAGAACTGCAGTAACCTCTGCAGAGCAAAGAATAATAGAAGCAATACATGAAGACAGAATTTTCCCTTTGAAGTTGCAGATGGGAGACTCTCTACACGGGCATGCCGATCTTTATTTTATCTCTTATGGGTGAATTAGTAATTTCAGTATGTTTGAGAAAGCTTTTGAGAGAAGGGGCATGGATCCTACTTTTCATTTTATTTATGGAAAGGGAATGCCCAGTCAATTAGTCGGTGTTATTTTCTTGTTAAAAACAATTAACTAAATTAAATTTCAATTAAACAATTAAAAACAATTAATAAATCCCTTACAAGTCTGTTATGCTAATTTAAATGGGTAAATTTTGGATCTGTTTAGTAAAAATGAATACTACAGATGTTTATGTCTTTCCTTGTCAGACAGTTCTACTGTCTACAATAGTTAATATTTTCAGAGTAGCTCTTTGTCTCAAGTATGAATTCCTTGGCTGATCTGTATTCATCTAAATCTGGAAATCAATAAATTTTATTAATCACCAAGTCATCATTAAAACTAAGATGATGGTTTGTGATATCCACTTTTAGAACAACACGAGGTCCCCCATTTATTCAATCAGTATGGTAATTCTGAAAGTAGAGAATTTTTATTAGGTGTTTTCCAAAAAAAAAATTCTTGGAACAACAAGAAATTCAGAGTGATACTTCTGAAGTAAAACCAGTCTTAAAGAAAACGGCTATTATAGCACATTGGAATGAAGGCTTTGTTGTAGGCACATGCACAATTAGTTAATATTACAGGCTTTATATTTTGAGTTCCTTTATCTTTTTCTGAAAATTGTAAAAAGAAATATATTTAGACAAGATGTCTAAACCCATAGTTGGAAACAAATAACTGAATAATAATCTAATATCCTGGCTAACTGGTATTACACATAAGATCCAGGACAGATGGTGGTTTGTTATCTAAATCTGGCATAAGGACTAGGGCATGGACACTACTCTGACAGAAGCCCAAGCATGGCATTTTGCACCATTGGGATGCAAAAAAATCTGTCTTAATACAAAGGTTACACATCCTATCACTCCCTCACTGGAGATGCTCTTTCTTTTGCAATGTGGTCATACCTTGGACTCTGGAGTCTTTCCATCACCTCACCTTTTCCCTACCAGTTCTTAGAGACAGTAATACTAATCTAATTCAGAAAATAATAGGCTAAATTTCTCTACCGCTATTTGGGAGTTGAGGGAAAGGGGTAAAAGAGGAGCAATAGGATTTTTACCCAAACAAATTATTTTTCTACCTCTCTCACTAAAGCTATGTTATATACTGCAGCTCTGAAAAGTGGATGGTTTTCACCAAAGTTGTTTTCACAGTTTGTATACATACTAAATCACTTTTTATTTCATGTATGAAACAAGAAAGCTTATGTGATGAGCTGATTTCTTCATGAAAGATGATGTTTATATCAAGTTTATTGGTTGGGACAATTCTGAGTTTCCAAAAATAGGTCACAATCTTTTTTTGTAGTTGAAGTATACACAAGTTCCCAGACCTGTATTAAGCAATCTTATTCCTCATGTTTTCTCCAGTCTCCTCAAATTTAGTATTTTACTTCAGAAGTACTCTCAATAAAATTAATGAATAATGCTCCATTAAAGTCCTATAGACTGCCCACATAAGGAAGGACTATTTAGTTCAATTAAGAATGATGGTGTTTGCTGCATTTACTTTACGATTTACAAAGTAGTTAAAAGTGAATCCTTCCAATGCCATCAATCTCATCCTCACCTACCTCTTCCTCTCATTCTCCCCCACTCACACATAGGCATAAGAGTAAAGCTCCATAAAAAATTAATTAAAAGACCAGAAAAATAAACTTCCTAATTGAATTTGTCTTTCTGTACTAGACTCTACAGAAATGAAATAGTTTTTGGAAATATGTATGTATAAACATATATAAACAGGGAGATTTTATCTAAATGTATATGGATATATATGTACACACATATCTACATATTGTCTGTGATTGCTCTATGACAAGGAAAGGTATAAAAATTTTACTACCCATTTTAATGTTTTTTTATTTAGCATTTCATGGATATATTTTAGCTATATATTTTTCACGTGCTTTTCTTTGAGGTTCACATGAAATAATCTCCCCCAAGAAGTGCTGTGACTTTTAAAATTAATATTATTTTTACTATTTTAAAACATGATATCTTGGATATACTTTCACAAAGTGAATTGGTTGATGACTACCAAACATCAACAAAAAATCCCATAACTGGAAAGTTTTCGGATATAACAGTGTTGCTGCTTCATTCTATTGTTGTTATATAAGACCTGTAAAATACTTTTGTTTGTTCATTTTGATGTAAAAAATAATCCATTATGTTCAGTAGTCCTTGATACAGGTTGTCCCTGGGATTCAGAAGGCTGAGGCTCAAATTTGAAGTAGACTGCATGAAAGCTATAATTCTCCTGGGTCTGCTAGAGGAGTACCAATGGATGGTGCTATTTAAGAACAACTGCCTGTCAGCAAAGCCTTTTTTGACAAAATTTTTTCGGAAGATCATCCATTTCTATGAAAATTTCAGGTTAAGCAAATCATGAAACATTTGCTGACAACACCATAAATAATTTTGCAGGTAACTCAGATTATTTTATACAGAAGAGAAATCAGCTTCACAAAACTGCTGGTTCAAGACATAATTTATTGTCAAATTTTCCTCTAGTTTTGTTTGGGGCTTTTTTAACATCCAGTAAAGCGTGATTGTTGCATGCTTCCGAGGGATGGCAAGTAAAAAAAAAAAAAACAACAAAACGTAACTTAACTCTATGACATAACATAGAAGCTCAGTTGTTTAATCACTTAATTTCAAATGAGTAAAATGGAGTGCTAAAGTGCTCAGAATACAGTCCTTGCTTTATTTTGACCCTGTTTAGAACAGCAAGTTTGAATAAGTCAATCTGTTTTATATATCAATCTTTGAAAGAATATTTTCTTATGAAGAAAAAATTATTGACAAAAGTGGAAATTTAGCTCAGACTTTGATATCTAACACTTGAATGCCTAATTTAGGATGAATGAAACCTACCAGTGCTTCCACTTTGGCATCCTTCATGATTCTGATGATCTGGGTTTGACAGCACAAGAGAAATATAAGAGAAACAGTAATTCGAAGAAAAATTACTGAAAGCTATGTTGTAGTCCCAATGATATTTTTGTCTACTAGTCTATTTCCCAAGTTACTAGATGCTGCTACAGTTACACTGTATGACTGGTTCTCGACCCTTCTGTTTATAATCCTCACAAATAGATTCACAAAACCATTTAGAGGGTGGAATTTAAATTTGCAAGCTTTTTTTTTTTCCTTATTCATTAGAATTTAAGCATGATACAGTGCTATCAGGGTACAAAAGATATCTGACACTACAGAAATCCATTCCCAAGATGAATCTTCAACTGCAAGTCATGTAGAAGGATTTTACAGCTGAGTTTTAGTCTCTGAAAAACTGGATTTGTAATGCAAATTTTGACAGACACTTAAGTATCACAGTACTAGCAGGTACCTATATTTATTGTATAAAGCATAAAAGCACTAGATTTGTAGCTGTGACCATTCAAATGCCAGATCTTTCCAGATTTTTCCCATTTCACTACTTCACTATTCTCAGTCTTCTACAACAACACTTAAGGAAAAATATAATAATTCTGTTATGGGGTGAAACGAAGTTCCTGAAGCTCTTTCCTTTTTTCTGTTGTTTTTTGTTGTTGTTGTTGTTGTTGTTGGGGTTTTTTTGTGTTTTTTTTTTTTTTTAGGGGTTTTCTGGGAAGAGGGGAGGGGGGACGAGGTGTTTAGGACCTTGTCTTTTTGTGGGGATAAGACTGGCCTGGCCCACAGCTGCCAGCGCTGAGCTGGAGAGCCGCCCCACACCGTGGGGTCACCCTGCGGCTACTACAGGCAGTGGCAGCAGTGGCCCGAGACCGTCTCCCTGCCAGGATGGGGGCTGCCCCCGCGGGTCAGTGAAGATGGCCGCTGCCTCCCCTTTTCCCATGCTGGTTCGCTGCTGGGCAGCAGTGGTGGCCCGGGGCTGTTCCCCGCCAGTTTTCCTGTGGCTGCCATGGACGCGGAGCCACCCCAGATCCCGGCGGCAGCAGAAAAACAGCCGAACACGAGTGGATCTTGGCTCAGCTGCTCTCGGCGCTGCACACATGCGCAATTGGTTTCCCATGCGTGTGAAATGTGGCACCGAACAGAGTTGTCGGTGGCCCTCACAGGGGGGAACCACCCCACCGCGAGTGGCCGCTGCTAGCACAGGGTGAGGGCAGCCCAGTGGCGGTGCTCGGGGCCCCCAGAGCGCCCCGCAGGGCCTCCATTTTCCCCTTGGGCCCTGGCCACGTGGCTGTCTGACGGGAAGCGCTGCCATGTTGCCTCGTGGCTAGATCTCGCAGGGGGTGGTTCCTGGGTGCCATTTAGCCAATCTGGAGGCGACCTGCGCCCAGAAGGGACTCCAAGATTGCACAAGGTTGGCACCCTATAAAATAGCAATCCCGGAGGCCATCTTTCTCTTTCAGGGCTTGTCAGTCGTCAGAGTTGCTTATCTGCTTGGCTCAGCTCGGCGTTTTTACAGCGGTACGGGTGGTATTGCAGCTCCAGTGGCAGTGAAGGCAGCACAAGGGCTGAAGACCACATTGTTTCATCAGCTGTGGTATTTTCCCTTCGAGGGTCCCCCTTGTTTCCTTTAATTGTCCCTGTTCTTCAGGAAACCTCAGCAAGGACCCAGCGCCATTCTAGCTTACTTCTTCACACCAGCAGCCAGCCTCAGAACAGCTTAATTTGTCTGTCTTTGCATTTTTATTGTCTTTTTTGTGTGTGTGTGTGTAAAATAAAACTCGTTGCTTTGGTCCTTGGTTTTCTATTGCATTTTCTCATCACTATTATGCCCCCTAGGGTCTAAACCAGGACAAATTCTAATAAAATTTAATCTTGATATTATTTTTATTATTGTTCTTATTGCTGAAAGTTGAAGTGTTATGTAATATGACTTAACAAGAAATTTTCAGTCAAATAAACAGGTACGTTTCTGGCCTATTTCTGGGCTCTTGTCAATTTCTGAGGACCTGAAACTTGGCATCAGTTTTAGTCTTAAAGTATGTTAGTCAACACTTCCATTTTATCCAGTAAGTAACTACTTAGAAATCTGGTCTATGTATCTATTGCAGGTATCTCCTTGAGAAGTGTTTTGTGACATATAGAAGCCTTTATTTATCAAATATTTTCTGGAGTTTTCTTAATGAAGTCCCAGCATATTTATATCTCAAAAATACTTACTTTCCAATCTAAAATTTTAGGGAAAATTTATGTAGCACAGTTAGTATGAACTGTGAGGATGTGATTCTCTAAGATAATTTGCTCAAGCTGCTAGCAACAGAAAAGCAAATGGATCTTTCAAATTAGATGAACTTGTAGATGCTGCATAAGTTAGTACAAAGATGTAGGTGAGTACAGTTCACATCAGTCACACCATGGTGCTATAATTATCCAATTGTCTCCTTGTCCAAAGCTAAAATTCTTTAGATTTTAAGATAATACCATAAATATACTGAAGAAAAGGTAGGAAGTAAGGGAGAGAGGGAGTGAATGAAAAAGGGTGGATGTGAGGCCTCAAAGGATCTAATAAATATTGTATTAGTTCTAATTTTTTCTTGGAAACCATTACTTACCTAGTGCATAGGTATTGTACAATGCTCCCATATCTCATCTTGCCCTACCTTTGACCAAGTCACATCCTTCCATAGTGAAAAATCTCCTCCCTTATTTTTGTGACCTTTGGTGATTTTAATCTATCTAGGGATTTGCTACTTCTATAGCATGTTGGCTATGTTTATTCCTTCCATTGCCTTACCATTCAACTTTTAGCCAAATGTGTGCTTGCTAGCTGGATCCTCTCAGCTCAGTATAGGCATTACTTTGGCTCCTGTTCTGAAATGCATTAATGTCAGAGTTGTGCTGTGATGTGCATTTGTAACAGTCTCTTGGAGTAGAAGGTTTCTCTTTCTTGGACTTTGACACGAGCTCCTGGGCACCTCTTTAGGAGCTTCACTTTAGGTGGTAGGCAGCCTGAGGGTAATCATTACAGCACTTTATTCTACAATTGCTGTTCTTTATGGACTCTACATTTTTTCTTGACTTCACTGGAGCATAACAAGCACTTGTTATGCATTTGTGTTGAGATCCTTAAAGGCAGCCTTCTCTTTTTCTGCTGTAAGACCTGTTTTTAGCTGCTCTGTGAGGTGTCAGTGTAAAGATGCAAACAGCATGCAGTTAGTTAAACCACTAAGATTTTTAGTGAATGACTGTTGGGACTCTTCTGTATGATCTTGCCCTATTCCCCCAACTGTAGCTGGAAATACTCTGTCTCTTAGACTTTGATTCAAATATTATGAGGATGGTCACATTGCTGGTCCTTGACAAAAAGACTTTTATAACTACAGATGATAAAATGGGAAAGTGGGAAAAGGCTGTGTGTGTTTGTCTGTGAGAGCTGAGGGGCACTCAAAACTGTCCAAAAGGGTTTTTGCCCCACACTGATCACACTAAAATGAAAGACAATCATCAGCAAAATTTGTTTTGATTGCCATTAAAGGGCAATCAAAGGATTACAAAGAGATTTCTGACACATCAGAAGACATCTTGCTAGAGGGGTAACAAGCCATTCACCCCACTGGGGCACAGTGCTTTCTCACCAGGACATGGGTCAATGGGTGCAGAATACAACACAGGGCAGCACAATATCAGGGCATCTACATGTCCCACAGATAGGGAGTGCACAAAGGGGAACCACTCCTGGGATGGGGTGAGCTTCTGACCCCCAAAGGTGGGGAAAACCTCACTGGGGTGGGGTAGAGTGGTAGTTCTTGGGATGAGATATAAATGGTATTTAGAAATCTGAAGGTATGTATGCACATTCTGAATATATCTAATATGGTGTGTTTTGTTTCTGACACTCTTCCTGAGCATAGTGTTTGCTGAATAATTGCATGTCATTAGTAAATCTTTAAATTGCTTTGGTCCTGATTTGATTTAAAGTGTGTGAATTGATCAATTTTCCCCAGGGTCAACATCTAACCCATGAAAAAACTAGCAGTGCTGCTTCAAGCTGATGACCAAGTTAGATTAGTGAGAGAGTTTACTGAATCAACTATTGGGAAAGGAGAAAGAAAATAAATTGTTGTTCTGATGATGAAACAGGTTATAGTTCCAAAAAAGTTGTAATTCTAATTCAATGACAAAAATTGAATATTTCTTTATTTATAGTCCATGAAAGGTAGTTCATGCACCAGCAGTTCTTTCTTCAAAGAAATTTCATATATTTCTTGTAGGCAAATTGCAGTTAAAACTTAGAATTTTATGTATACATTCGAAGGCAAAGTGTTTCCCCAGCCTCTTTAGTTAGGGTTTCTTAATTTCAGTTTTTAAAAATGTAAATTTGGTATGAATCTACTATTTTATTCTCTATGGACCATTTCCATGATTAATGATTAGGAAAAAGACTGTGTTTACTTCAGGAAAAAATATTCCCCATTTATAGAGATCTGGAGCATCTTGGGGTTGACTTAGTAAAATGTTACAGCTCAAAT
>VYZS01020577.1:0-16169 GCA_013400695.1 Neodrepanis coruscans | reverse complement strand
ATAAAATAAAATAAATAAAATTAGAGAAAAGGAGATTAATAATAAAGAAATGAGTCTTTCCAAATTCTTACCACAGCTAGTGTGTAGGTTGTACTTTTGCAGATGATATCCTTTATCCTTTATGACTGCATTATAGATATACATTGGATTTGCCTTTTTAACAGCCTTAAATAAAATTGGGACAAGTAGTATAAACAGGATGGCACATAAAGTATGATACAGTATGCAGAGGGCAAAGCATGTTTGAAGGTTAGCTTATTAATAAAACATGGCTGGCCTTGATTTAGTTTATAAGAAATTTAAGACATTTATCAACATCTGTCTGAACCCATTTCCAGTCTCTTTGGCCTCTGTTGTGGATAAGCTGATTAATAAAAGATGATGCCTTAGGAAGGAAACTTAGATCTTTGCAAGCAATGACAAAAGAAAATTCAGTGCTTAATCTACATTTGAAAGGAAACTGGGAAAGTAAACTAGTTTACCACCACATCCCAGGATGCCAATCTCTTATAGCATTTTGTCTAACTTAGTTTTGGCTGGAGTCTAGAAAAGTAAGAAAGAATTCAAAAAATTAAGTGTGGAACTAATTTACAAGAAAGATCCTAGTGCTCACTTATGGAGACTCTGAAATCTAATCTCATTCCCTTGTGGCTTCCTCCCCTCAGTGTTTTTAACTTTGCAGCTTTCTGTGTTTGTTTTTCATTTGTCTCCTTGATCCTTTAGTCTTTCCTTTCCCTTAGGCTAGAATAAAGTTCCAATACTAAACAAGTGCCACACTTTGCTTATTGATAGCTGTTGCCCAATAAAATGTTGCCCTCAGAAGCCAATTAGTGAAATATGTTTCTCGTAATAACCAGTAATTTGTTTAATTCTCATGCATTCTTGCCTGACAGTCACCCAAAGGGATGCACATGCATAGTTCCTGCATCTGGGACACAAAGACAGCCCAGCTTCGCTGCGTGATGCAGGGTGTGCCCTGCACAGGTCCCTGGCACCCAAGGTATTACCTTGATATTGGCATTTCAGCCCTTGCAAATTTCATCAAAGACATGTCTTTCCAGAGTGGGAAGCAGCGTGGCCATAATGGCATGTGCCCTGCCTGGGCTATCACATAGGGGTTATCTGTGTATGTGCTATGCTGGGACCTGAGCAGTTTCTCTGCATGGCACTGCAACATTCTGCAGGGCTCATTTAGAGATGAAACTGAGCTTCTCACTGAAGGACATGGACAACCCAAAAGAGACATTGAGGATCCATGTCTATATTTAGGTATCACTGGCTTTCAAGGAACCTCTCTCCTAACTCCACAGGTTCACAAATTTCTTCCGTTACTTGACGAGTGTCTGGAAATTGGATTTTCTACCTCATCCTCCTATTTCTCTCCCAAGCAGTCCCCGGAGTTATTCTTCTGCCCTGCTTCACCAAGGTGCTGTTGCAAGTGTATGTTGATACATATTTACTACTTTTTCACTAAAAAAAGGGTGGTTTCAGATGCCTTGCCTTCTGGGAATTATCTCTGTCCTGTGACAACATTCAGACAGAAAGGGAAAAATCACAGACTGAATATTCGGTGTTTTAATGTGTGAGTGTGTGCATCTCTTCCTTAACACTTCATGGTCTGGAGTATCCTCCCATGAGCAGTGGGCACTTGATCTCATATCTCACTTCCCATAGATGGCTGTGCCAACCAGTAAAACACTGAGAAAAGAGAAATATATTTGGTGGCTTCTCATTCAACTCTGGAAAAGATGCTGAGTTTGTCAGGGAGAGCGGTAGTTGAACAAAGCAGGCCACTAAAAAAAAACCCCATAGGTTCTCTGTAAGAAAAAAAATAATGTACATGTCAACCCAATGGGAATGTTAAACATTTTGAAAGCTGAGAGGGGAGTGCAACACAGAGGGAGCACACAAATGTCAATGAAGTGGGGCATGCGTTACTGCTGCATTTTATTCTTATTGTAAATCTTGCCCTAAGAAGTTAAAAGTGGCTTGTAATGACATTTCCTTATCTATTTATATAAACTTTTAAACTAAAAATTACAAAAAGTTGCAGAAAAAAAATCCGAATTTTCTTGAATGGTGCACTGACAGATTTAAATTTAGATCCTCTTGCTGTGTCAGCAGAGAATGGAAGACTTCTGTATATTTCTGCAGAGTGGGAGATCAGCTTTTGAAGGCCCATTTTATAAGGAAATATTTCTGGATGCCATTTCAACATTGGAAAGAAAAATTTGTTCCTTGGGATAATTTTAAATGATACTGAAAGCTATTCTAGATTAACTTGGATTTAAACAGATTAAGCAGACACTGTGGAAAGGACATGCTGTGCCAGATCCTACATTGGGTTAGATTGACGTGGTGCTCTCAAAGACAAAAGAGTCTCAATTAATAACAGCTGAGTAACTGGCCTGTTGCATTTAAAGACCATGTCAGAGACCACCTACCTTCTAAAATAGCTTATAAAAATGGTTGAAGACATCTACAACCTGTTATGCTATCTGGAAATTCCTAATCTGAGTTCTGCACCAATGAAAGGACCAAAACATAGATGCTGAGTCCCACATCCACTTGTCATATTCAGTACATACCTGTGAACATTCCTACCCAAATATTTGGGATCATATATATCAAGAATTTGGAGAATTGTCCATATAACTTAGGTTCCACCTCACTCAGGATTCAGTTAAAGAACTGATTTATTAAGGATCAAGTAGAGTAATGTAATTTTTTAAAAATGTTGCTGTAATCACTCTTGGAGCACATCACACCACATGATCAGATCCTTTGATAGCAAATACTGTTAGCACATTCAAGTGCCCTTTGTTGCAGTTTTGAATTACATTCCAAGTATATTTCTCCACAGTCTGTAGAAGCAGTGGAATTATAATAATGGCTCTGATTCTGCATTCTTACCAGTCAAGATCATTCATTGATTCCTGGATGTGAGGATCAATGGTAGTGGCCATATGGCTTTGGAATGATCTTTTCTATAATGGCATTGTGGCTTTTTGTTTCCCCAGCAGTGATTAATAGGCACTAACATGCGCTATGCACATGTTGATAGATTTAAATGAACTTTGAATTTTCATGAATTTCCTCTCTTTTCCCCACCTCCGCTTTTTCTTTTCAGGAAGTGGAAAGAGGAAGAGTGATTCTGCATTGAGAAAGTGAGAAGCAGGTGAACAAATATTCACCTCTTGAGGACATGGTGTGTTTTGATCAGCAAGGCTAGATGACAGACATACAGCCTGTCTAGATGTCCAGGGACAATTATGACACTTTCCCCAGGGAGGACTATCTAAGGACTACTTACAACAGGCAACCCCTTGCTGGAGAACAATAAATTCCAAATGCCTCTTGCTCCTAACCATGGCAAAAGGATGTGCTGTGGCAAGATAACATCACACTCTGCTCTCCAGTAGCTCTTCCAACTAGGAGGTACCACACAGGGAAAGCAGGGCTCCTTTCCCTGCCATGGCTAATGGAGACAAGTCTTGTCCTAGTTCTTTTTCCTGAGTGGCAGAGAAGATTGTTGAACAGACTTCATTCCATGCCCTGTGGAAAGTGTGGGGTGAGCACCAGGAGTCGATGTTCCTTGGGTACTCAGGGTATACCGAATGGACTAACAAGTCATGGCCTGTCCACTAGGCTATTCTTGCCTACCTCAAAACTGCTGTTTGGTTAACACTTTTATTAAAGTTTGAGGTAAAACTGTACTGCACTTACACAGAGTCCAGTGAGGAGTGGAGAAGGATGGGAGAAGGATGGTATCACAGGAGTGCACCTGAAGTAACTATGGCCTGTGTGTTTCTGTTCTGGGCTCTGAAAACATTACCTCATCTTGAACTAGAAACTGGATAGTTCTTCCATAGTAATTCATAACTGCAGAGTCCCTTCTCGTTCTGTGTGAGGTTTTTTTTACTTACTACCTTCTGGATTGATTAAAATGCTTAGAATCCACAAAAACCAAAAGCAATCCCCAGTTTGTGTTTGTATTCCCTCAAGGTTTACCAGATTAATAAAAGTTACATCTCTGCATCTGCCTTGAGAAATGTTTGTGGTGCAGGTGGTGGGTGGTTGGGAGACAACAGAGACAATCACGTGCATTTGGTTTGCTCATTTGCTCTTCCCTTCTGGTCTTGTCACACTATTAGATGGAGGATACTGGACTGGACAAGCCCTTTATCTCACCCACTACAGCTGTTCTTATGTTCATAAATTACGAGACTTCAAACATTTAAAAAATCCAGAAAGAAATGGCTTGTTGCCCAAGTACCATGTGGATTTTGTTTTCATCTTCAAAAAAAAGAAGATAAAATCCAAGATGTTCACAAGAAGTAACAGAAATATTTCAAGAAAGCAACTTCTAGAGTGTATCATATCCAAAGGGGTTGATGAAGTATTATATGCAATTAACTGTTTTAACATTTTCCAGGTTTTTCATTGTAAAATTTATATTGCAACAGATTGGGCAGAAGATTGGACATCCTGAGATGCTAATGTTTAGAAAGTCACTCTCACTTCCAATCTTCTATCATAATACCCCTACTGCAATAACCAGTGGTAGCATTTTGGGTAGCTTGGAAAGTGTCTTTCAGCCCTAAAAAAATAATTAATAGTCATCTCCTGGAATTGTACAAATATCGGTTCCAGGCCAGAAATCTTCAATCTTTTCATGGGTTTCAGGAAATGCCAGAAACACCAATAGAAAATGATATCTCTATGTTTCATTGAATTTGAGTTTTTTAAGGCTGACACCCCACAAGCACTCCTAATTGGAAAACTCAAAGTACAACACAGTGGAAAACATCTTGACAGGAGTAAAAAAATGCTATGAGCACATGGCAGCTGCCCAAAACAAGGCATGAAACTTTTGGACTTTTTGTGATGTTGTTGGACACAGATAGTCTGTTTGACTTAACAGAATGAAGAGCACAACATTCAACTAACTCAGCCCTCTCTACACCCTCTATTCCTAGTGATAGGTTACTCTGGTAGTTAAGGTAGTGTCCGTGCCAAAGCTGAAATACTACCTTTGGTTCACTCCACAGCCAATGAGGATGTCCTTCCTCCCTTTCTATGGGCATTGAGTGGGCCGGGGCAGAGCAGGGGATCAGACTTTGGCATAGTTCATGCGGAGATGACCCAGCTGCTACCATGTTGAGCCAAAGAACATTTGCCTTGAGGTATGAGGACAGAGATGACTGATACATAGCAAGGGGAAAGAGAAACCTATAGACCATAGGATGACGTTAAGTAATACTTACCTGTGAAATGTACTCTTTGGCGAAATTAGAGCTAATGGCTCAGAAAATTACTAGTTTAACCACTTTAACAGCCTATAGAGAGCAATTTTTTACTTTACAATTTATAGGTTCTAGTAGAGATAGCTACTTACAGTTAGTAATGTGTTATGAGAGTGTCCTAAACACCAATAAAACCTCACACTCCGGAATCAGGCTTGTGCACAGGCTGCTGGATGTCACATGGTGTCAGGGGATAAAAGGTCAAAAATTGAACATTTTTAAATTTATCTAATTTTTCTTTTAAGAGACAGTATTTTTTTCATTCACATATGCATTCTGGTAGGTTCATGACCTCGATTCCATCCAGGAAAAAATACAACTCTTTCATAGTAAGCTGCAGTTTTCACAGTTTACAAAGAATATATTGAGGACACAAAAATTTTCTTGGAACAACAGCACAAGACTGCAAAACAGAGACCAAAGCGGCTAGCTCTGAGGAAATAGAAAAAAAAATGCAATATTTGGCACTTTCTCTGTGACATAAAGCGCATGTTATTCTCATTTAGCAGAGCTGACTCGAACAATAGAAATGTTTGTTAGTACATTGTGCTCTGCAGTGACTGTAAAAGTGTTTGCTGCATTTGCTTCTTAGATGCTGTAGCTCTCTCATTTCACACCTTCCCCCAGATTTAATCTCTGCAGTATAATTTATGTGGCAATATTAGATTCAATTTACAAATTATAGCCTGCTGCAAAATGGAGCTGTTCTTCTCCCTAGAGGTACCAGCAACAGTTACATTAATCTTCTTTTAAAAAATTATTCAGAGGCTTTCAACATGCTGCCAAGAGCTCCCTCCCAGATTCCTTTGTAGTCCTGTTTTTAATTGTAAGAGTATCTGCAGAAAATGTAACATGTAAGGCCTGGATCCCAGTGGAGCTCCATGCTGGCAGAGGTCCTGCAGTGAGCACCAGATGGGTGGATTTGGGTTTATTTTATCTCTTCCAGCTCACTCCTGCATGTGGAACCTGAACTGGGAAGGTGGTTCATTGGTGGGTCACTGACGAGGTCCTGGTGGGGTTCCAGTGAAAGATGTGACTGCAGAGGCATTGTCATCAAAAATGTGGAAAAAGCCATGGCACTGAGTGCTCCACCCTGGCCATCTTGCACCTGCCTCTGCTTGTGCCACACTGCAGGGAGATCCAATGCTCCTCAGAAAAGTTGCTTCACAGGAGGTTTGCACGGACTGCAAGGTTCATCACACCAACAGTGCCATGAGGGATCATCCAGAGCACCATGCCAGAACTCTGCCCATCATGCCACCTGCCCCATGAACTGACAATAGGTACTGTGGTGTGAAGTGCTGAGAAGTCTCAAGTTTGAGGCAACGACTCTTCATGCCCTCTTTTTTCTTTATGAGCCTCATGGAGACGTTCCTGGTCCTTCTCCCTTTGCACCAGCTGTGTCTTGGGCTCCATGGTCTAATGACCACTGGCAAACCATTGGCTTTCCTAACAAGTCCTTGGGAGCTGCTGCACCATGTGTCTAGGACGCAGCATGATGTGAGCCAGCAGGGAGATGATTACCTCTCCTGCCTGTTTGGGTGAGATATTATGGTTGGCCGAGCATAAGATGTTGGGTAAGATGAAGTCTGTCCTGCTCTTTCTCTGTAAGACAATAGCATTCTTTTGCATCATCTTTCTTGTGCTGATGTCAGAACTTCACCAACATAAGAAACAGCCTTGTGGGAGCACAGAGAACCTGTGCCTTGGGTAAGGAAATTATGAACAGGAGAAAATTTCTTGGTCAGCTCACAAGGAAGAAAAAAGGTATTTTTAAAAGTATACTACAAGAGCCTTTCTGTGGGCATCAGGGCCTTACAATGTAAGACAGTTCTGACCAAAATCTCCTATAGAAGATTCTCTATGGAAGCAGCTCCCAGGTGTTTGGGTGGTTCTGCCTAAGCCTGGTTCATTTAAGTTCTGCCTCCTCGGAGTCTTCCCAGCCTGAGCTTTTAATCACCTCAGGCAGTACCAACCAGCTACTTCTCCCCAGATATATTGCATAGGGGAAAAGAGGACAAACCCCACATAAGACAAGAAATGCTTTCTATAAATATACATGAAATATGAAAGGAACTTCTCTGAGTCCATTACTAAATGTTCATGGTTAAACTCCTAGTAATGAGACATTATGAGACAGATGCATTCAATAAGTATTTCTGTTCTGGTGGATCAAAGCTGGAGGAAGTATGAATATCATATGATGCTGATGAAATGTTTTCTGATCTAACAGTAAATTGGGAGAATGCAGGTCTGCTCAGCTCTGTTTGATTCAGCAAGGCTGGATTAACTGTCCCCAAGATTCTTGAGGCAGCAGCGAAGGAACTTAGGCTTTCTTTAGGCAGGTAGTGAATGCCATGTCTGTAATAAAAAAGTGAAAGGGACAACGCAAATAAAGATAAGCTGACTAGCCTAGCTTTCATTTGGGAGTGGCACATAGAAAATAGTGGATACTAAAAAAAGAAGTAAAAAATCTGTGCCAAGTACTATGACTTCAGGGAAGCCGAAGCTTGTCAAATCAACCCGATTTTATTCATAGAAATATAACTTGAAGAAATGGAAGTCTGATCAGTCAGTTATCTGATTGTAAAATTTCAAGAATGGGCATTTTCAAAAGTACCTACCAGACTTCAGCATAGATATTTTATGGACAATTATCAATGGATGGCAACTTTCTGGAAGGGGAAAACACTCCTTTCTCCTTTCTACCCAACATGGTCTTTATTTAAATCACAAACACCGCAGAAATGTTTGCTAATACATTTTTGTGTGATACAAATTTGGAAACAGTAATGATGGCAGTAGTCTCTTGAGTGAAGGTGCTCTGGATCAAATCATAAGCTGGGTCTAACCAAATGCAGCCAAATACAGGTTCATATTTAGAAACAAAAGTGGATATAAGCTGTGTTTACAGGACGGGGCCTTGCATCACAGGAAGCAAAAAAGGACTGTGGAAATTGTTACAAATGATTAATTATCCATGAATTCCTAAAACAGTTGTTAAAAAGCCTAATATAATCATCAGAAATACAGAGATGAGATCTGGGAATGGGAAGGAGATATCTGTGTAAGGCAGAAGTAGGACCACTGTTGTAGTGGCCATTGTAGTGGATAGAGAAGCCAAGGGAGGGATGGTTAAAGGATCAGGACCTTTATATAAACCACATTTATTCCATGATTATTTCATGATGGATTACCCCAGAAAATAGCTTCCAAAAGCATTTCCATGAAACAGCAGAAGATCATGCAACTCCTCTGCTGGATCCTCCCTCAAGTCATGTTTTCTGGATTAGGTTCCAGGGGAAAACAGTAGGGGTTGCAGCTTTCTGAGGCAAGTTTCATGTTGGATACCTGCCTGTGTGCTGTGATGTGCTGCCTTGGCTAATAAATCCTGACCTGTGTGGTTATACTGGTCAAATGTTTTCTCAGACAGACCAATTCCCAGCAAATCAGCAGACTCTTTTCACAGTGCCTATCTGACAAGCACTGAGTAGCACACAGATGGTTTAGATATATAAAAGAATGCTGCATCCATGCGAATGTGTGAAATGTTTCAATTATTCCTAAAATATTTTTAACATGTTCCAGATTTATCAGGCAAAATGTTTAGGAAGTAATTGGAGTTTATTCTGTTTTTCATTTTAGTATAGTATATTATAATAAACACATGTTCAAAGTACATTTTAGATATCACCAAATATTTACAAAATGTCTATAGGTGGAAATCCAAAGGTTACTGCAGTAGCTTGATTTTCCAGTTTGTTTATAGGAAGATCAATACCTAATTCCTTTGATATTTGCAGTTGGAATCCTTCTGCACCTGCATAGATAGTAGACAGTCTATTGATTTCAATTACAAATATCATTACACCTTCTTTGATTGAAGAAGTTGAATTTAATTCACCCTTATATAATTGCTTGGAGTAATTAAAAACTTCTAAGGGCATTTCCAAATAGATATGTATGTCTGATATTTAGTATCTGATCTGATTTTACTGGCATTAACCAATCATAATTAAAGGATCAATTTAATAAACGCTATCCCAAGTAATGATAGTTGGGAAATAAAAAAGAAGATGGTATCATGGTTCTTGAGGTGCACTCTGTGCTTTTGCCAAGAGAACTAATTTATCTATTTCAAGCTTTTCTACCTGTTTTGAGAAATACTGGAAAGAGTTGACAACACTGCCTACTGTAGAATCTTTGCCACTTGTTTCAAGACAAAAACAGGCTGCTTTCTTCTGATCCTCTTGATGTCCCTGAAGATTTTAGGGGGAGAAACAAATTTTCCCACCCTGCAGTCTGGAAAACACTGCATTTTGCAATTCCCCAGTTACGGTAAGTGAGCTCATTTTATTTTGGTGGTTGGGGTTTTTGTTGTTGGCTTGTTGGGGGTGTTTTTTTGCTTGTTTTTTGTTTTTTTGTTTGTTTGTTTTTTGCTTGGTCTTTTGTTTCTTTGGGGGGGTTTTTTTTTTTTTTTTTTTGCTTTTGATTTTGTTTATAATTATATTCAAGCAAATCTGTTTGACACAGGAAATTCTTGTATCAAATAAAACATAGCCTAGTTTCTGTGCATTTCTTACAAGACTGACCTATCTGCTTCCATCCTCACCCTGGTTGTTTTGACAGATTTATTTTCATTTTCAGCTCACAGAGTAGTTGTAGTAGTTGTGGGATGAGAAGAGGAGCATAGAGCGCTCTGAGTGCCTTGGGGNACGGAAGCTCTTTATCAATCATGTCAGTTGTTGAAGTTTCCCTTCGCCGTCCGCAGGGTTTTCCTTCTTTGCAGATCTCTCCCCTGCCTCTCCACCCTTAATAAAAATGTAAAATTTACATCTGTTACAGGATTAACTCCAATCCCAAGCAAAATCTAGACATTCTTGGCACTGATTCTCCTACTGCTATCTTAGTAAATACTGATATTTCTGAAACAAAAACTACTTTCTCAATTATGGTTTTCATTAAAAACATTTAATATTACAAATACTGTTCTGAAATATCCTTTTGATCTCCTCTACAGATTTTATACATGTAATCTGCTGGAAGATACTTATTGTCAACCTTTCCTCTTACCTTAGTGCTGCTGCCCCTTCTGCAGATTCACCATCTGCAGCACAGGAAGTAAAGAGAGCTGAGGACAGCAAATGGCTTGTGACACTGGAAAGATGTTACACCTCAAATTAAGAATAGCCCATGTCCATGATGATGTAAGAGTTCTTGTTCCCTTTGCATCACTCACAGACAATAATGCAAATAGCTATAAAATAGTATTTAGGAAAAAGGAGATCAGGGAAACAAAACAATAATATATTTATCAGTGTTAGTAATTCCAGATTCCAACTGATGAACCCAACAGGTATGGTGTATATTGAGAATTTGTACATAAAAGAGAATGACAAAATGCAAAGGTGCTGGTTATAGTTAGATTTTTCCATCCTTTTTAAAAAATAGTTCATCTACTAGAATAAAAAGCTTAGACACGCTTTTTAGTAGGCTTTATATATATATGCACCATGAATCAGTATAATCAGGTATGGTAAAGAGTGTTTCAGACATAATTCAGAAACTTAAAGTGAGATGAATTTAAAAAAATAGATTTTTCTGATTTTTTAATGTCTCTTTTCTACAGCTATATAGAATAAGACAAACTATTGCAGAGCTATGGATTAAAATTTATTTTAAACAAACCACAGGCCTAAATTAGAAAAATCAGGAATTAACTCACATGAAGAATAACTGCAGCTTGAAATATGCAGATCCACACTATGTGAAAAAAAAGCTGATTCAAGGGCTTGGTTGCTAATTTGCCCATGGGAATCCTGGTTCCAATCCATCTTCAGCAAAGATTTCCAGTGAGGCCTCAGAGATACCACTGCGAATAGGACTAATCACAGAATCACAGAATAGGCTGAGTTGGAAGGGACCCACAAGGATTGAGTCCAACTCCTGGCCCTGCACAGGACCATCCCCAAGAGTCACATCATGTGCCCGAGAGGATCATCCAAATGTTTCTTGAATTCTGTCAGGCTTGGTACTCTGACCAGTTCCCTGGGGAGCCTGTTTCAGTGCCCAACTACCCTCTGGGGGAAGAACCTTTTTCTAATATCTAACCTAAACCTCCGCTATCTCACCCAGCTGCAGCAACCAAAAGTCCAAGTGTCTAGGCATGAGTCTGGCTTTTCTCTGCAGTTAAACAGAAAAAGGATCACTCATCTCAGTCTAAGATCAGACTTCTCATTGTCAGGTGGCATTAGTTAGACATTGTGAATCTGGGATTGAGAGCACAGTTACAGAAGAAGCCAGAGCAACAGCAATGTGGGCATTCCCTGTGGGATAAATTATCTGAAACTCTTCTGCTGAGCACTGCAGCATCAGAGCAACAACTAGTAAGTTTAAATCTGTATGTGTTAATGCATTAGGGAGTAGATATGTGCATTCACAGATGCATATATATATATATACACACACATTTAAGTTCATATGTGTGTATAGACACGTGCTCATAAACATACATATACGCACATATTCATGTGTGTGTATATATATATATATATATGTAAGCTGGGTGTACTGCAATACTGTATTGCTACATCTAGGGTCTCCCTGTACCTTGCCTATATGGGATGGTGTTGGGTAGGGTAAGTTGGTACGTTAGGTAATAGGTTGGACTTGACATTATGGTCTTTCCAACCTTGTTAATTCTGTGTAATTCTGTGCAAAACAGTGTCTTAGATGTGTTTTGGGAAGGAATGTGTTGAAAGTTTTGATGTCCTCAGTTTGAAGCTACTCTTAAGAGTCACCGAGATATCTGGACTCTATTCAGAGCCAGAACAGCCTCAGTGTAAAGGGACAAGGATGGGAACTTGCTTCTGCCCAGACTTCCCTCAATGCAGGACCAGCCAATACCCACCAAAGCCATTTTCTGCATGTGGAAGCAGTGTGCAGTCTGAAAAGGCTAGCAGTTTAATTGTCCTCAATTCAAAGCTCCATGCAAATAGCTCTGACAATAGAAACATTTTGCATGAGCAAGCATTAGTCCTATGTTTTCTAATTGCAGGATCAGGCATTTAATATAGCCTTTAATGTAATACTTCTAAACACTCATAAGTTTACTAATTGCACCCTGCTGGGACTCACATTAACACTTAGTAAATAGACTACTCAGAAAATGGCATGGTAAGAGTTACACCTCCAAGTAATATTCTATAGAGCTGCATACAAATTGTAACCACATTTTCATAAGTGATAAAATGTTTTATCCTCTTCTGAAAAATAAATGTCATAAAAGCCAAATGCAGTTCACAATAACAAAAGAAAGAAAGGATATATCTAGCCAGGATTAAAAATTTTGATTTCACTTTGTCAATCTGGACACTTATATGAGAATTGTCCACCTAAATACCTTTGTGGGTCTGACAAGTTCTCAGCCACAAAGTAAGGATGGGGAAACAGAAGAAAATTCAAAGTTCCTAATGTGTGGTTCTGCTTTAAGGACTAGCTAAGTGAAACTGGCACACTAAGAAGTTGGTGAGATTCCTGAGCTTATTCCATCTGCCCTGCTTACTTAAGTGATGAAAAGCCCTTCTTTTGAAGCTAGTTCTAACTATACCAGCATGAAAAGGATGTTCCAGGTTCCAGCCCATTTCACTCATGTGGGCCCTTTTGCCTTCATGGCTGTGATGGAGAGCTTTGTTCCTTCAGCAAACCCTTCATCCCTGCTAATATAAACAAGTGAAAAATGAGGGAATGTTAGGGGGGGAAAAAAAGACTGTTTTGAAAAAGAGTATCTTTTGCTGAGCAAACCACTTTTAAAAAACACCAGTGATAGAACTCAGAAAATATAAAAGGGAAACGTGAGAAAAACTTTAATGTTCCCTCTTTTCCCCTCTTAGGTATTTCAAAGGGTTAAAAACCTCAAGTCATATAAGCAAAATACCCCAAAGCATGACTTTGATTTAAAAGGAATTAAAAAAAAAAACAAAAAACAAGGAGAAGAAATGGAAGGTTTCTTTGTATATATGTCCCCCCTTTTAATTGCTGCTGTATGGAAGAGAGACCTAAGCATGATTTTTAGTTCAATTTTCTCAGTTAGCAAGAATCTGGCTAAATTCTGGTCCCACCTTGAGAGAAATCTGAACAAGAAACCATGTGGAACAAACTCTTCATATGGTGGGAAACCTGCTACATCATACCTGTTCTTCCCATCAAAACAGGGACTGTCTGGACTCCAAGGGTCCCTGTCACTAGAGATTAGTACTGTTACATCAGGTTTTTTTAGTAATATGTATTTATTAATTCCAGGGATGCTATTTACAGAATTTTTATAAAAACAGCATAAAATACTAGAAGGAAAGAAGGGCAGGGCAGAGAAGGGAAACAGAAACATCTTTCAAATTATCTTCCTGAAAAAAAAGCAGAATGTTATTGATTTTTTTCCTAGAGAAGAATATATACCCCCTAAGTCCAAATTATAATAGGTGTATTTGGAAAGAATATGAGCATTTATGATATTGAGCAAATCCACAGCTACATACTCAGATGGAAAATTCGTGAACAATTAGTCTGTCACTTCTCTGCTTGCAAAGTTTCTTCCAGCCTCTAAAATCCCTGCAACTACTGAGTCAGGAGGAGGTCTTCTGGGCTGAAAGGTAGGTCAAATGCTCTTTTTTGGATAAAGAAGCTCACTGATTTTTGCATTTTCTAATGCAAACCACACTAGAACTTAGTAGTTTCTAAAGTTTCTTTACTTCTTGTTTAATCCCTTTTCACAACTGCTTCTAGAAGCTTAGTCAGGACACTTCTGTTGACAAATTGAAGTAAGGTTGAGGAGAAGTGTCTGCTCCAAAACCTACTCATAAGTCAAGGACAGCCTCTGAGAGCTTTAGATCATGGTATTTGAGTCTAAGCTCAGGACAATTATTCCAGCATTCCTCCAAAACAACTACAGACCATACAGCAGGTAAGAGAGTAATAGCCTCATCTTACTGCTAACCCTCTCTTTTGGCCAGAGGGGTGATTCCAATTTTACAGCCACCAACTTTTCAAAGCAGAGTGCTCCTCAAAGCTGGCAAGGCAAGAGATGAAGGCATTGTCATGAAATGCCTTTTTGTATAATCTCCACAGCATCTCTGCTGGAGCGAGTTAATGCAGCTGCTTCTTTGAGGACTCTGAAAGGCAAGTTGCGTCTTGGAGCCGCACTAGTGGGAAACAATTCGCAGGCCAACCCTGCCTTTACACTGTGGGTGATCACCAATCAGTTCCAGGTGCTGCTCACCAAGTACAGCATGTCCCAAATTTCTCATGGCTGAGCTGATGTCATTCTCAGATTTTCCATCAGTTGAACAAAGCTGGAAGTTAACTGTGCTACAGAGAGCTGTGCTTACACATGGGAACAGTCATTTTGTCACCAGCCTCAGTATGCTTTGGCATCTGACCTACCCTCCTATTTATGATTCTTCCCATCTTTAATTCCAATTTTATACCCCCTGGGAGTTCTCGCAAAATATTTTATGGTCAGAGGAGTTCTGGAGTGTGGTGCCAAAACATAAGACAGCATCAGGCATCCGTCTGCCATTGCAGCCTGGTTTTGAAAAAACAGTGGTGCATGGCTTCCATGTATTCATCAGTAGCTATGTCATTTCCAGCTCTGTGGAGGTAACTTCTGCTCCCCAAACAATTGGGGCCTTCTCCCTATGGTCAGTAGAGATGGATATTTTTGAAGGTTCCCAGGAACCAGCAAAATATGCTGCCAAAATGGGTCCCACTTCTGCCTTTATTGACAGCGCTGGAAATTCAGACATCTTGGGGCTTCTTTTTGATGGCTTTTGGATTAGGTGTTAAAAGGGAGCAGGCAGCACTGTTCCTCGAGGCAGCCCTCCTATCAGTGTAGCTGGGATGGCTTTGCTCTCCTTAAAACTTTAAGATGGTGAGAAATAGAGTCCAGATTTTCCAGCCCTGTTTGATCATCTTAACCAGTGACTAAGATCGAGCTCTTGGGCTGTACCTGTAACAATAAAGCAAACATGGCCTTGAGCATTGGCATGGGATCATCCATACTGCATAGTTGCTGGCACACTGTCCACCAGGCTGTGGTTGGTGTCAGCCCACCTTCTCCCAGGTAGAGTCAAACCCTTCTCACAGGATTCTCATGGGGCGAGGGACTGCTCTAACAGTCCTGCCATTTTTGGGAGGATACAAGACTATCTGTGCAGACATGAAATCTGGCAGCCACCTGTCTTTAAGCAAAAACTCTGGTCCGTATGCTGGTGCAACCTTTGGGTGCCTAGCAGCAGGTGAAAGATGGTTCTTAAAAATGTTCCACAGTTTAGTAGTAATGGGATTGTCTCTACCAAGGGAACCTGGCAGTCCAACACACGGTCCTTTTGTCCAGGCTCAGCAATTGTTTAAAATGCCTTTTGTCTCATCTCCAGTGCTGACTATGGTAATGTTTCTTGACAATCTGGCAAGGATTATATCAAGTAGGAAAATGTTGTAGGGTAAAAAACTGAGGGTAAAAACGCCCACACCGGTCGGTGGTCCCTTTTCCCCCCCGCTGTGCTGCATGGCCGTGTGGGGTCCGGCGGGCGGGGAGGGGCCCCCCACCCGCGCGGGCTGGGAGGCCTGCCCAGGGGCCAGTGGTGCGGGGCTGCAGGCAGCACCCGCACCGTTTCGATGGTCCCCTTCTCCAGCTGCGCTGCGTGGAGCGGCGCAGCTGGCAGAGGCCCCCACACACACTTTTTCCCCCAGCGGCCGGCGGGAGCGGCCGGCGCAGCGCCCGTGCGGGAACCCGGCGCAGCTACGGCGGCTTTGCCTCGCGCTGGCAGCCCCGGAGGCTGCTTTACGCTCCGTTAAAAATGAAAGTAA
>VYZS01020574.1:0-10995 GCA_013400695.1 Neodrepanis coruscans | reverse complement strand
TTTTTTTTTTTTAACCAGAAAACCCCACAGGCACAGTCAGATCATGTTCACCCACACACAGAATGTCTGAGTCATGGACAGCAATAAAACTTCCCCAGCTCAGAGCTTCATCCTGGTGTTACATGGGACACATGGAAGAGCTTTTCCATTTCCTGGAGCACAGGAGTTGGCAGAAACACATGGCCAGGGCTGAGGGGCTGATTTGGGAAGATAAATGCTGAGGGAAAGAAAGCAGAGATTCCCTCCCTGCTGCCCTGCACTCCAGAATTCCAGGTGGGGGTTCTTTGTTACAAGACACTTTTAAGGTGCACCCTTCATGGGAGCTGTGTGGGATTATTGTGCCTCTCCTCATTCCCATTCCCTGGGGTTTTCTCCCTGGGAAAACAAGCTGGAGGGTGAATTTAAAGATCTGCCAGGAGGGAACAGGCAGCTTTGTGGGCTGAGCTGCTGCTCCAGGGCCACACTGAGGACTGAGAGGGACAGGCTGGGAGGGTGTCCCTGGGATTCCCTGCCCTAAATGCTGCCTCATCCCAATTTCTCCCCTAGTTCTGCTCCTCAGCACCTGCATTTCATTCCTTATGCTCAGTGCTCACTGAATAAAACATTAAAGGCAACTCACAGTGGACTGGGAATGGGGTTATTTATAACAATGTGTATCTCAAGACATTTTTAAGGTGCCTCCTTGGTGGGAGCTGTGTGGGATTATTGTGCCTCTCATTCCCATTCCCTGGGGTTTCCTCCTTGGGAAAACAAGCTGGAGGGTGAATTTAAAGATCTGCCAGGAGGGAACAGGCAGCTTTGTGGGCTGAGCTGCTGCTCCACAACCACACTGAGGAGTGGGAACCACAGGGATGTAACAGAGGGTGTCCCTGGGATTCCCTGCCCTAACTGCTGCCTCATCCCAATTTCATCCCTAGTTCTGCTCCACAGCACCTGCATTTCATTCCTTATGCTCACTGCTCACTGAATAAAACATTCACAGTGGCCTGGGAATCCCTTCATGGCTCTCTTTGCTCTTGGAGATGTTGTTCTGCATAAAATTAGAGGGCTCAGCCCAGAATCACGTTGGCATGAGGAGGTGTCTTGGATAATTCAGGTGATTCTGAGTTACAGCAGAACAAGCCCATTTAACACAATAAAATTACAACTAAATAAGAACAGTTACACATAAATAATTTGTAGATAGGATTTATATTTCAATACCCAAGGGGATATTGATACCCATTCCTTTTTTAATTCTAATTTTCCCTATCCTATTATTTTCTATCAAATTTTTCATTTAATTTTTGAATTCTATTCTAATTTTAATTCTCCTTTTTCCCACCCACTCTTGCTTCTGTGAGATCACAGCAACCATTTAGCAAGTGGCCAATTTTCAGCCAATTAAATATTTGCATTTGGGGAGTGCATTGATTGTTTGCTTGTTCTTCTTCTTACCTTGTCCCTCCTTGATATTCAAAGCAGCAGAGACACCCTGTTGGATGTTTTTCCTTCTTCCAGATGAACTGAACCCCAAATATACGTTGGAAACCCTTTTTCTCTGTGTAAGTCAACCAGTTCCTCCTGCTGAGGGTGATTTTTAAACATTCTTTTGCAAACCAGTCTATCCCAGTTCCCCTGCAGGAAATGTTTCTTTCCACAGGAATTTCCAAGGCCACAGGTCAGAGTTGGAGATTTACAGTATGAACAAAATTCCCTAAATCCCCACTCAGAAATTCCAGATTAAAGTACCTACCACTGGCATCTTCAGGTTCCAACTCCCAACCAGCTCTAAGGCCAGAGACTGAGGTCATTAATAAAGCAATTTTGGAGATTTCAGACATGCTCTGAAATGAAACCTGGGATATTTGGATGCTGGTTTATCTTTTCAGCTGCCCTAATCACAGACATGTGTCAACAAGCCAGAAAACCAGGCAGCCACTTAAAACAATAAAAGCTGCTTTACAGGTTTCTCTTCTTGGCTTTGGGTGGGTTTTTTGTTGGTTTTTTTTTTATTTTATTTTTTTTTATTTTTGCTTGGAGGTGAAATTGCTGAAAATAATCTGAATGTTGCTCAATGGCTTTAGAAGGTGGATTGTATTCATTTCACTCATAGCTGGTTGTTACAGTCCCATGGCCTCTGCAAAGGCATTTCCACAACACAAGTGAGTGTTTAAATCCAAATTTACAGGCAAATGAGAGCATGAGAGCAAATGATCTCCTGTACTGGAATATTGGGAATGGAGAACTCAGGTCTTTTCCACTCAGAGTGACAGCAGTAAAATAATGAAACACAGTAATGCTTAAAAATGGAACCAGAAGGAGGAGTCCTGTTTAAAATACAGATTTTTAACCCCCCAAAAGTTTGTGTAGTGACCTGCCATTCCATTTGATTATTGCTACAAATAATTTGGGTGGTAAAAACTGATGGACACCTCCAAATGTGGAGCTTTGGGCTATTCCTTCTCCTTCACATGGGCCCCAATGAATGCAAATGTGTCCCTTCACAAAGGGATGTTGTGGCACAGGGGAGTCTTGTGGCTTTTCTTTCCTTTCCCTCCCCTCCTCCCTTTTCCTTTATAAATTATACATCTGGAATTGCAGGATCCTGCAACACTCCTCATGTTGCTGCATTTCTGCTGCTACCAGAGAAGCTCTCTGGGGATATTAAATGCAGTGGGAGTGTTGTTAGTGGTGAGGACACTGGAATTTACTGCTTGTCTTTTACTTATCTCAGCCTCTGCCATTCATTAGGAGACCACAAAGCCTCTGCACTAAGGCAGCTCCTCTTCTCCCTGGAATTCCTGGGAATGGGATTATCCCCCCTGCACCCTGAACTGGGAGAAGCAGAGGAGCACAGGCTGGATTTGGGGATGGAGCAGAGTGGAAACACAACCCCCAGGCTGGAGAAAGTGTGCCAAGGGCTTTGGTTCAGTCAAAAGGGCTGCTCATCATTTTAATTTCTTCATCCTTTATTCATTCATCCCTCCAAGACAGCAGTGCCTGGGAAGTGAGAGTGGGGAGGCTGCAGCCTGAGTCTCACTACAATCAACCTAGGGAATGGTTTTCCTGCCTTTTGCTGCTCCTGACACCAGCTGAGGATGGAGATACAGCAGGGGATGTGATAACTCAGAGCCTCAAACCCCCCCAGCAGTCAGGATTAGCAGGTATTTAGCCAGGAAAGGTATGAGTTTAACTAGCCCAGGTCTAAACCCAGTGTAAATACCAGCATCCTAAAGAGCATCAAAGGGCCTTTTATCATTCTCCTTCCAATAGGAGAGGAAAGGACTGAACTTTTCCAGTGAAAAATGCTGCCCCCTTTGCAGAAAGACTACACAGAGACACTTTTGGCTCCCAGTCAGTCCCAGTTTGCCAGCTGGGCCATTCTTTATTGAGGGCTTTGCAATCTTTACAAGGCTCTAAGGCCTCTCTTGAGTTGTGCTTTAAAAAATAAAATCTCTACAAGGAATCACCTCCCATTCAATGCCAGGACAGAAAGCAGTGATGGCTTTTCTGCCCAGCCTGAAGCTTTGCAATGAAGCTGTTCCAGCAAAATTGGTGCCAGGTTGAAAATGGGAGTGATCTGTCCCCCAAAAGTGTTATAGGAACTTTTTTTAGGAGATCTCCTAGGAGATATGGGAAGATGGAAGTGAAGGAAATGCTCTGGGAAAATGATGGGAATAAAATATATATTGGGGAAGGTCCTGATGGTTGGGGGACACAGAAGAAGAGGGGTGGTGGGAAGGAAAGGCTGGGGGGGTGATGGGGCAAGAACAGAAAGTTTTCTGCCTAAAAATCTGCCTTTTTTTTAATTCCCAGCTTCCCTGTGTGTGTGTCACCAGCAGAGAGGTTGAGAAATATGATCCAAGGGGTGTGCACTTCACTGTGCATCCAGCAGGCAGGAATTTTAAACACCAGTCACCAAAGTGAGGCTGTTACAAAACAAACCAGGGATCCTTTGAGTTGGTAACTCATCTTCCCCTTGGTAAATACCCCCAAACCACCACAATATACAGCAGATACTCCTAAAATATTGGAATATTTGGGGCCTGTATCAGTGTCCCATCATTATTTTAATCAAATTTTTCAGTGTTCCCTTAGTATTTGTTGCTTTGAGGGACAGGAAAATTTCTCAACCTCACTATGAACATGAGACTGGAGGGATGTGATGTCCAAACATTTTTGTTCCTGGCTTTTTTTGGCAACAGAAATGTAGAATAAAATGATGCATTGGAAGGTTTTCCAGCAGGAAAAGCTGCTGCATTCCCTTTAACTGGGAGCTGCCCTGGTCAGTTTGTGTGTCCTTAAACCCTCAGAATAAAGGAGTCCCTCTGGGAAACCTTGTGCAGCAGCTTGTTCTTCTATTTTCTCTAAATAGATGTTTTTAACCTGCATTTAAAGATTATTTAAAATGCCAAAAAAGCAATTTTAACAATCCCCAGTGGAAGGCAAACCCCATTTCCCAGTTAATACTTGCTCAGCCATTCCCTTTTCCATGTGGAGCCAGGAAAAATGTATCACAAAGGTATTACCCAAGAGGAAAACCTTTCCTAGACTTGTAACTTCCATTAAACATTCCTTTAATCTGTAATGTTTCTTATTTATTAGAAATGAGCAGACAAAACTTCTTCTGCAATTAGAGATTACTTAGTTTTCCCCTCCCTTTCATAGCTTGTCTTTTCTTTACTCCCAACAATTAGACCAATAAAATTATTGCTAAAATTATTGNCTTGGATATTCCCAGGGATGGAACAGCCACAGCTTCTCTGGGCAACGCCAGTGCCCAACTTTGAAGCTGCTGCAGAGGTAAAGATCCTTTCCTTCTGCTCCAGGGCAGCAGAGGCTGCTTGGAATTCCCTTTATGCAACAACCACACGTGGCACCAAACTGGAGCTCCCAGTGCAATCCCAGTGTAACCCTGACTTCCCTGTCATTCCAGGCCCCCTCCCAGTCCCAGTGAGCCGGCGATGGATGTGAAAAGGGTGAAGGACTATCTGTACTGGCTGTACTACCAGTACAGCCTGATCACCTGTAGCTACGTGCTGGAGCCCTGGGAACAGTCCATGTTCCACACCATCACTGTCACCGTGCTGGCCATGGTGGTGTACACCGCCTACGTCTTCGTCCCCATCCACGTCCGCCTGGCCCTGCAGTTCTTCTCCCAGATTTTCGGGCTCCAGCCCGACAGCACCGTCCCCATGGGCAACTGAAGGTGTCCCAGGAGTGATCAAGAAGCTCCTGCAGCTTCTGGAAGGTTGGAGGGGGGTTGTTTGAATCCAGAGAACTCCAGGAAATTAAAAAAAAACGCTGTTTGCTCTCACCACACGACGGCTTCGCTTCGTCTGCAGAGGCAGAGGGAGGCACTGAGTTCCAGCCCCTCTGAAATCACAGCACAGCCCCTGGAATGGCACCTTGGCCTCATTTCAAGCAGCTCCCACGCACAGCAGTGTAATTTAATCCCTTTGGATTAAAGAAGAAGAAACAGCAGGGACTGGGAGGGCTCAGATGAGGATGCAACACATGCACAAAGTTCTGCCAGCACGGGGGCAAAACACCCCCTGGCTCCTCTGGCCAGGGTAGGGAATACAAAGAAATGGGGATATCCAGCAGGATTTGAGTGCTAATATGTGTCTGATTATTGACTTCTAGTTTTGAATGGATGGCAGAGGAAATTAGAAGAGAAAGGAACAGGAGAATGAACTTGGTTGTGCATCTAAGTTGTTGCATCTGAGCTCAGATGGCCTGAAATAGATTTTTTTTTTAATGAAGGTGAGAGAAAGAAGAAAACTCAGCTCTGTTTCAGTGCCCTCCTGCCTTCTTTGATAAACCCCAAGGTCTTTTCTTTCAGCTCCCACTCACCAAGTGCATGTGAACACCAGGAGAAGATGATCCAGAAATCAAAGTGGAAGCAATATTTTAATACCTTCAGGGAAGCCTGAATGCTTAAAGAGCTCTGCCTTCCACAGCAGAAATTAGATTTATTACCATTGCCTGTGGGGAGCTTCTGAAACAAGGAAAGGTTTGTTTGGTTTTCACACTACACCTCAATCAAAAGTGAATGCCAGGTCATAAATTACAGCTACACAGTGTCTCTAACAGCTGATGCTCCTCTTCTTAGAAGTGAGAGGTGCAAGATGTAAATAGCTTTACAATGATATTTGCACAGCTTTAGGATATTAATAAAAAACACCTCTTCACTTCTTTCCCCAGTTGCACTGGGGTCCTGCTTAAAAGCACAATTCTGTTGGGAAACGAAGACATGTGGTGAAGGTTGCACAGATCTGAACATGTGTATGCAGTTTTTGCAGATAAAAAAATTAAATTTTGTTCTTCTGAAGCAACATGGACTCAGCTCTTCTGTGTTTTTCTGTTCATTCATAAATATTCTGGATGTGTGTCTGACACCGTGGCAAGGTTTGGGAGCCGTGTTCATCCTCACTGCTGCTCCAGCCCAACATTTCCTCCTCCTGGAGGAAAAAAAGCCACTGAGGTGCTTCAAATTAAGGAAAAAAAAAAAGAACTGGGTGTGCTGGTGGCACAACTGAGTGGTTTGGGCTCAAAAGGGAGTCAAAGCCTCAGAGGTCCTGTCAGTTTAATCCCAGTTATTATCCTGCAAATCTGAGGTGCCAAGGTTTGATCACACTTCCAAGGAGAACCACAGCACTGGAGGAGATGAAAAATGGCAATACCTGTGACATTTCCTATGGAAACAGCCTGTAAAACACACTAAAAACAGGCTAAAAGTTAAAATGCAAATGTTGGAGGTGAAACCATGAAAATACTTACTTAGAAATTGGTGATTGAATCAAAACTCTTTCCCAAATTCCATCCTCAACTCTACTTGGTAACTAGGGAATATGATGATGTAAATCCCATAGCATCTCCTCATCACTCCTTGTTCCCACTAAATCTCCTTTTTTAATTCCTAAAAAGGGGGATTTCTTGCCCAGGACCAGGAAAAACACTTTCTCCAGGAGCACACACCCCTCGATGGAATATTGCTATTTAAACACTTCACTTGGAGACAGCAGAACAAGGAAATGCCTTCCCAAAGTGGGATTCAGGGAAAGCACTTCCCTTCCTTATTGTGCCTTTTAGCTTTGGCTTAATGGGAGGTGCAGGGAGATGGAGGAAAACAGCAGCATTTGCTGTTGGGAGGGTGAAACCCCTCTTTTTTCATGAGTTGTTCAGCTTCTTTATTAAATGTTAAAGGGTTTGGGCAAGAGGTATTCACAGGGAAGGAAAAACCAGCTGAAAATAAGATCTGATAAAAAGCTTTTGGGGATTTTCCCAACCTTTTTCATTTCTCCTTGCTACCAGAAAAGCTGGAATAACTCTAGCATTCAAAATCTGTGTGTTCCAGCAGGAGACCTCAGGGCATTTTTGGCACTCACCAGTGACCAGAAACATTTTTGTCCCCCAGCTGAGAGTTGAGACAACACTTTGGAAAGCTTGAGACCACACCACACTCAGGAAACTCTGCTCCAGTGCTGAAATCCTGTAGGTGAAACCATTTATCCAGAATGGAAAGAGGTTTGAAGGTGGAAGGAGGGTCATGTTTGGGAGCTCCCAGTTACACCAGTATGCCCAGCACGTGGGCAAGAGCTCAGTTGTGAGGAGGATGATGTCAGGCTCAGAAGCACCTTGGCAGAGCACTGTTTTCTCCTGCTCCGTGTTAATTGTAGTTAATTGCTCCATCATTACCCCCTGCTAATTGTAGTTTAGGCTGAGCACTGCAGCTGCAAAAACAACCCAAAGCCAAGGGAAGGATTGTGTTAAGAGTAAACAGAACCAATAACCCAACAGTGAAAAATGGAACCAAAGCTGAGAGGGAGATGAACCAGTTCCAGCTGCTCTGAGCCTGAAAGAACAAAAGCATCAGGAATTCCAGTGGGGAGAAATGGGGGGCTCAGCTGGCACCAAACTTCTCTGGTTTAAAACTCATTTTCTTGATTTCATTTAAGCAAAGCTCCCAATTATCCTGCCATAAAGGTTTCCCAGCCAATTTCATGGATCACCTCCCAAATCCATTATTTAGGGCAACTCCACAGGAATGTTACCAGACCATGAGATTCCAGAACTTTCTTCCTGAAGCCCCTCAGGGCAGCCTTTAACTGAGATGGTTAAAAACAGCTTCCCAAGGAGCTTTTCCTGAGCTCTGGAACATGGATCAGGATCACCAGCAGATCTGCACATCTACCAGGCCTATTCCAAGTTATTTGGATGCACTTTCATCCCATTAAGTAAAAAGTTGGGGTTGAAATAGGGCAGCAGCAGTTTAAAGCTCAAGGGTCATCAGTTGTGGTTAAAAGTAAAAAGGCCTTAAAGTTTTTATCAAGTGAAAAAAAAATTGGCATGAACTTACTTTCAATAATTATTTTTCTGAAAGGCCTTTTATAAACCTTCCAAACCAGCAAGTTTAGCTCATGAACCAACACCACACAAAAACTGCAATGGGTGAGAAATGTGCCCCCACAGAGAAACTTCCTACAAATAAAACTGCTGTGGAAAGGGAGCCCACAAGAAAGATGGAGAGAAAATGTTTAAAGGACAGTTTTAAAGGGGAATGGCTTCAAACTGCCAGAGGGCAGGGGGGATATTGGGAAGGAATTCTTCCCTGGGAGGATGGTCAGGGACTAAAACAGGTTCCCAGAGAAGCTGTGGCTGCCCCTGGATCCCTGGAATGTCCAAGGGCAGGTTGGAGCCACCTGGGACAGTGGGAGGTGATCCTGCCCATGGCAGGGGGTGGCACTGGGTGGGCTTTAAGGTCACTTCCAACCCAAACCATTCCATGATTCCCTGATTCTCTGATCTCCGTAGATTTTCCTGCACAGGGCAGATGTTGTGTTCATCCTGTGAACACCCCACCTTATCTTGGTCTCCTTTCTCCTCTGACCAAGGCAATGCCCCATTTCTAGAGTTCAATTCCCTAATTGCCTGGAAACCAGGAGGAAACCCCCCAAGTATTTAAGCCCCAGTAAATGAAGAGTCAGCAGAACCCCTCGAACCACAGATCACCCCTGAGCAGCACCAGCCTGAGCTGAAAATGGGACAATTGTCACAGATGAATTGCTGCACCCTGGGGCAGAGACAAGTGGCCACGTGCCAAGCTGAGCACTGCAAATTAAGGCAGAACAGGCTCATTTTCAAGTGAAATATTACTGAACTTTTCATCATTTTCTCAGAACCACACAAAACATTCCACATCCATCTTTGCAGCAGCAGCAGCACCGTCCTCTTGCAGGGCACAGGTCGAGCCCTACCCAAGTTATTTTAATGATTTTTCTCTTAAAACCCCAAGCCATGGTTATATCAACGAGTTCCTGATATCCTAAAACAAACTGAGAAAGTGGGAAGTCAGCAGAAAAGCTGGACTCCTAAAATCCAGACCCTCAGCTCCTTCAGCCACATCAAACCACCCAACACCAAATTCTGTTCCAGAGTTGTTGCAGTCAAGTCAAGGGTATTAAAATGACCAAAATGTGCTGGTGAAATAATCTACTTCAAAGCTCAGGAAACTGAAAATTCAGTGTCTGTCAGCTGATGTTGTGTTCCTGAGGTCCTCCAAAGGCTGGATCCATCAGCAAGAGCCAAAATGAAACAGGCTCCTCTTCACNGAGTTGTTGCAGTCAAGTCAAGGGAATTAAAAAAATGAAACAGGCTCCTCTTCAGTCTTCATCCTTTTATATAAGAAGGAAAACTCAGCCTGAACTAAACAAAGACACCATAGTTCATAGCATGATCAACTTTAATATATTTATTCCTCAGAGTAAGCAAATCCCTACCCGAATTGGAGGAGCCCAAATGATGAAAATATCTCCAGGCAACTTGCATGGAAACTCCCTGGCTGTGAGGCTCTGATTCACGGGTGGAGGTAAGAATTAACTCTGAGAATTCCCATCTGTCACGGTTGCTCCCTGCTCCACCCTTATTTCAGCAGTTGTTACATCAGGACAGGTAAAAGCTGATAAACTCTGCTGATCCTGGAGTTTTACTACAGCCAGTTGTTACCAGGATAACCAAAATCTTCTTCCTATTTGAGTAAGAAGCTGGAAAGAGGCTCCAGAAATCATTTGATGTAGCCTAATATAATTTATAGTCTCCCCTTTTGATTACCAGCACATGTTAATCTGGGTTTAAAAGTGAAATTAAATAGATGCCCATGTTGTGGAAAAGTATGGATCTTACTGCTGAGGAAAAACCAGGACAAAGACAAGAGTAGAAATATCTGTGTGATGGAGAATAGATAAATCAAGGAAATCTATATATATTTAAAAAAAAAATCTGCTTTTCTTACAATGATTGAGCAAAGAGGGAGGAAATGGAGGTAAATTGTGGCAGTGTCAGGAATAGATCCATTGTCAGCCAGGCTGCTGTGGCCCTTATTTTTCCTGGCAGCTCCTAAATTTGCTTCATAACCGTGGAGTAGATCAGAAATATCTCATTATTTCAAGGTCACACTCAAGGATGACTTACATGCCATGAATCTTTATAAGTTTTTGGTATTTAAAAAATAGCAGGAGAAACTGCAGATAAGGTGTACATCCTGCAGATTTGGAGAGAAAACAAGGGAGGCCAGGCTTGGAATAAACTCCCTGCCATGGAGAGGGCTGGAATGGGATTGCAGCAACAGGAGTTTGGAGCAACAGCCTCACCCAGGGTGGCAGAGGAAGGAGCTTCTCTCAGGGCCTGGTGTTCTCCACAGCCAAAAATTGCACAAGAGAGAAGCCTGGGAGCTCACAGACAATAATTATCTGCCAAAGGCACAGAGACTGAGTGATTGATGAGGTAAGAGCTGGAAAAGCCACGGAGCAAAACGGAGTTGGCACATCCAGCTCTGGACACTCCGGGGTCTGGGTCCCACCAGGCATTTCATTCCAGGCAAATAATCCATCCCAAGGGGCTCTCTCCACACCACAGAGGAATTTGAGTCCCCTTTCCAACAGTTCTGTTCACAGGAGGGTGGCACAATTTGGTGGGATCAAGTGGAATGAGGCTGCTCTGGAGGTGTGTGTG
>VYZS01020571.1:0-33628 GCA_013400695.1 Neodrepanis coruscans | reverse complement strand
TCAGCACTTGAGACATGCTGTTCCCACCTTGTTTACCTTTCAATTTCAGTTCGGAGGGGTTTTTCCTGGCTATTACTCTTGCTCTGTTACAGATGATCAGACATTGTTGTGAGAGTTACTACACAACAAAACAAATTTGCAGCACAGCAAGCTAGGACATTCAGACTAGCTTCAGATAGGCAGATGATGATGTCCTAACTTCTTGAAACTCTCAGATCTACACAAAGCTTTTTATTTTACCTTAATTTGCCAACAATTCTGGAAAATCAGCTGTACAGTTCCTTGGATGCATAGAATTCAATGCTGTGCATAGGGCATTGTCTTTATCCTGTGTACACGGAGGATAGAGGCATCCTCTGCCAACATGTGGAACTGGTCCAAGGGCCTGAGGTAAGGACAGGCAGCAGAAAGGAAAGGAGAAAGAACAGACTGCTAACTTCCAAGTCTTCAAGAGTATTAGGACTTCCAGGGTTGTATTATGAATCTGACAGTATCCATCTTAGTTTTTTCCTCCTTTCCTAATGCAACAGTTTGGAGAAGGTATTGAATTTTATCAGAAAACCAGTGAAAATACTCACTATGTAATTTACATCTCTACTGCCCCAAAATGTGCCTGATCCCTCTGACTGAGCCTCTTTCAGCAATAGTGCAAATATACACAAATTTACCAATAACAGGCTTCTAAGATCATAATTGCACCTGATAAGTCATGCACTTCTCATCTGTAGGTAGGACATTTCTCCCTGGACATCTAGATCTAGATCTCAGTGAGATACATATATTCAAATAGGCTATCTTGTCATCAGATATGCCACTTGTTAATACATGCTTTTCAAAGAAAGAAAACTATAGTCTGTTAGGACAGAAGGGAAATCACAGGGTCTGATCCTGTCACTTTAGGGAGAGGAGATAGTGTGCTCTGAACAGATGTTTTCCATGGCATCTACCTGACACAATTGCATTCAGGCCTATACTATTCCATGCCAGGTGTGTGGCTCTGGCTGAATACTATCTAGAAAGTTTCAGGTAAATCTGTTAAATTGTTGAGAATGCGACTTGAAAAATCTTCACTGGCATATTCCTGCCTGATATTCAAAACAAACAGACTAATTTATGTAAAGATAAGGCAGTTTCTGGTGAGAACGTACAAGTGCATGACATGTCTGAAGGCCAGACCTGCTGGATCAGCTGGAAAAAAACTGTGTATTTAACAGGGTCCCACAGATTCTGACAGCCAGGATTCCTTACTCTCCCCAGCTTGACTGTTGTCAGCTAATAATTGTATCAACAATAGCAATCAGTCTTAGACGTTGTTTCTCAATAAAGCATAAGATATTTCCATGTCAGTAAATCAGAGATTGCATTAATAGTTGAAACAGCTCTAAAAAAATCACCAGTTTCAGATCATAAAGGAAAATTCCTATGGAGTTAATTTTTCAATCCTATAATGACTAGATTAAAAGAAGTATTGCACTTATGAATAATCCAGAAATCCTCATAATCTTCCTCTGTTTTTTAAACCAGTTAAAGCAAATAGTTTTCCATCCTCTGCCACTTCTGTCTTGGCACGAGGTTTTAGCCTTTTAGCCTTCAGATGTGCAATTTACTTTGAAATTTTTATTGATTTGTACTGTGCTGTTCAACTCCAAAGATCAGTTTGTCTTCTTGTCTTGTAGTCTTAATACATTTATAAGGATAATCCAGTGCATCTCTGTGTTCTGTGCCTGTACCATGTGATTGGTCCAAATACTGGTGGGTTTTATTTGACTGGTAGATGGGACAATGGCAAAGTTGTCTCTTCTACAGTACATTATTTTCTCCATATGTACAAAAGAAGGATATAGGATTTTTTTTTTCCTTCTTCAAAGATAGCTGTAGGGAAGGTGGAATATCTGTTGTTTGTTAGCACACTAGCAAGGAAAATCAAGCTAGTTGTGAAAGCAAATTGTTAACCAAAAAGCATAGCACTGATCCTGGCTTCCTCACTGTCTTTCACTTCCTCCTCATCACCACGATGTGTCTTAAAGACTGCCTCTTCTCTCCACCCATTAGTCTCCTCCATGCAGGGCAAACATATCTAGTCCATCACCCCATGTCCTCTGTGGCTCTTCAGCCACAGTTCTCTTCCTCCCAAATTAAGGAGAGAGAGCAGTATGGAATGAAGGAATATGTGTCACTTTACAAACGGCCTCTTAAAAATTAATATATGATATGGCAGAGAAAACAAAATCTCAGTTGTAGGTCTTTGCTGCTTAACTGAATGCTCCTGTTTTCTGAGTCTTCACTATGAAAAAAAAATCCTAATTTGCTGAAGGAGCAGTCAAATGGCATCAGCTCTTTGGCACAGTTTCAGGGAAAGGGGTTGGCAAAGCTCAGGAATAAAGTTTAGTATCTCCTTGCCAAGAACAGCTCATTCAAGTTGCAAGGTGATACAGCGATCAGTGTGATGGATTGTGACAAGCCTGGCAGACTAAAAATTCTCAGGAGACCTGCTGTGACAGCTTCAGGTTGTAACATTTGCCCATTTTCCTGTTCTGCTTCTGTTTTCTGTAAAGAGAAAAGTTAATTTTTTAAAAAAAGAATTTTTTTTCTCTCTCCCAGAACTGCAAAGTATCAACAAAATATATTCTTCATTTTGACTTTTGTAAAAATGGCTCTGTTCAAAGATGGAGAAGAAACACTAAGTCTGATTTCTGGACTTAAAATAATTCTCATAAAAGGCAGATGTTTAGATCAGACTGAAATGGCCTGAAACCATCTTTATTATTCTGGCATTCAACCTGTCAGCTTGCCTGCTTGAAATTCCACACACTCTAGAGATGAAATATATTCTTTTGGTGTGGTTGCTGGCTGCATGACTCCTCATAAAGCCAAGTATTTTGCTGGCACTGAATTGCAAATAGTGTACATTGGATCTGGTTGGGTGTTAGATTACTCTGTATTGTTCATTTCTATAGGTAAACCACATAAAGGACTGCTGCCAGCCAGAAGGTACATATAGCTCACATTATGCAACAATGAATTAGCAAGTATCTTAGAGGCTGTTTAGGTACAAACTAGTCTCTGTATGGAGTTGCTAGACTATTGTATTTGGGTGAGCAACCAATAAATGGCTGGTAACACCTATCCCCTTCCCTGGAAGCTTCATCCAGTTGGCATGCAGATTTCATTTTCACTGTGGTCCCACATGAAATGGGGAACCTAGATAATCTGTGGAACAGCAACTCAGATAAATCTGGAATAAACTGAGCCAAAGAGGAAATACATGTACAGTGGATTCAATTAACTATATAGAAAAAGAAGCTCCTAAAAATTTTTAGGGATACAACTATACTCAAAGAGAGTGAAAGCAATAGACTACCAATAATGGAAATTGGCTCTAATTAGACAAATAAACAGAGTCACAGAATCTTCTGAGTTGGAAGGGACTCAGAAGGATCATTGAGTCCAACACTTAAGTGAATTTTCACAGCGATTGAACCCATGAACTTTGGCATTATTAGCACCAGGAGAGGGGATCCCTGAGCAATTTTTCTACTTCAAAGGTGGATACCAGAAAAGGTCTGCGGAACTTCTGGATTGAAGGGCTACTCTCTACCCAGCACTCTGTTCTGCAGCCAGTGTCAACATAATTTTTGAAGTTATTAGCAGGGCCTGCAAGAACAGTGCTGTCCTTTGAGATTCTGAATCTCTTTAAATTATTTCACCATTTTTTTTTCTTCAGCATTTCAGGAAGTTCTGTTGAGTGTCTGAGTGCAGGATCTGAATTTTGGAAGAAAAGCATGTCCAAGCTACTATCTACTGCCACCTAGTCCTACATACTGTATGGCTCATAGCCTGCAGAGGCCCTTTCACAACAGCTGAGTCAGTGTATTCTCCCCACAAGGGGATGCTTCTTGTAGGTAGCAGCTATTTTTATTTGAGTCTGATGTCTCTTCCTCCCTCCAGTACTTAGTAGTTAGCAAAATGGAAATAATTCTCCAGCATTAGTATCCCCATGCTGTTGAAACTCAGCAATTACAGCTCCCTGGAGCACAAGCAAAAAATGTTTGTTCTCTTTGGATTTGTAGTGCGTTGGAACACTTACTGTCTTCCCTTTCCTTATTCAAATTTGTTGATAAGTATCTAAGTTGAATTTCCTGGCCTAAAGGCTTTCTAAGGCAAAAGATCTCAATATCTGAGACAAATGATGTAAAAAAACGCAAAAATAGATTAAGAAGACTTTTTCTGCTGTTCGTCTGAGAGTTCCTTTGTTTTTCAAAGTAGATTGTTCTCTGAGCTCATATCAGCCTGTGGTCTTCCAGTAGTTTTTTTGTTTTGGTATGTTAATTTTTGGGTTTGTGGGGTTTTTTTCTCTCTAGTTTGGTTTTCTTCTATGTAGTTGCCACCAGTGAGGTTCATCCAGTCACTATTTGCAGCTAGTTTTACCTCTAGACTTCTCTGTCTCTGGCTATATAATGGATCAGGCCATCTGTATGTTCCTAGTCTTTTAAGAGAACTTGCATGAATAGCAATCATCCATCTTTACTTTCTATATCTATAAAATCCCTTATCTACTACAGAGATACTCTCCACTCTCTTTTCAGTGTTGTTCTCTACTTGCCTTCTCCTTTGGGAGAATATCAGAGAGGACAGCTGTAAGAGTGGGCAGAGGTGAACTTTGAAGGACATCATGAAAACCTGGTTATTTTCTGCAGATCTCCTATTCAGCTTGTCACTGAAACTGGGAGGTAAAAAGTAAACTTCACAGTTATAGGCTTGTTGCCCATGACTTTGGGCATAACCTGCTCCTCTATCCTCCTATGACAGCAGATTCCACAAGTTTCTTCCCCACTGGATTCTTTCATTCCTTTAAAACATTTCATACTAATTTCATGGAGTTTCCCTGTAGTCTAGGACTGTAGAACAGTCTTTCTCTATATATATGAGCGCTTTTACCTATCTGATCCCACTATGAGGAGTGCAGAACAGAATTGCACACAGTGATTATGAGGTAGGTGTACTGTGTTTTTGTGCACAAAAGAATGATTCTCCCTATCTTGTTCTCTATCCTTCTCTGGTGGTACTTAGCATTCTTCTGGGTTTTGTTCAACTCATTGATATTGCATGCTGAAGCAGTGGGAGACCCCTGATCTATAATTGCCAGTTCTGCTCTTGGTGCCACAATAACATGGCTTAGAATTAATTTCCTGTAGATGCACTGTTTCATGTTTATTTATACTGGAGGTCATCAGCCATCCATTTGTCCACTAAATCAATTTTGAAAGGTTTTTCTGGACTGCCTCATCATTAACTGTGGCATTTGACTACCTGAAAGACTACTACCAGCAGGATTAGAGATTTCACTGTTCAGCTCCTTCATAAGCTTTCTGATGAGGATGCTAATTAAAATCTGAGGGATGTCACTACTGAATATCACTCAGAAAGATTACTATTAAGATTCTTTTTCCTTGAACTTTATTTTAGTTCACTTAACAACCCTCTGATTTTGGGACGCTTTCCTCTCCTTTCCCAGTGCACTCTTGCATAAGTGGTCCTCAGGAAATCTATACTGCTGGGCCTTTTTTCCTACCTAGTTCTATATCACTGGGTCTTCATTAGTGATTTTGCAGCACAGGCAGGGCAGATGTCTTTTTCGTATGATTAACCCTAATTTCCTGTTTTTCCAGTGAGCGTGTGGCAGAATGGGTTGAGAAGATTTAAGGCCTGCAGGGATGTTGCACACTCCTTCTATTTGTAACCATTTAGAGATGGTATTCATTGGCAGTGAGATGGCCATGCTGACTGAAAGATGAGCCAGGTAGAGATGTTAATTTATATGGGTCACCACAGTAGTGTAGCTTTCTCCAACACTTCCTGCCATGTTCCTAAGATGCTGTAACTGTGGGTTTGTAAATGTATACAAAATACCAAAAAGTGCATGGCCAGCAGTTATACAGAAGACTAGTATTGTAATCTGTAATAAAAGAGGAGATCCATAAGAGCTTATCTATGTGCTCTGGGTAAAGCTTTGTTCACATTCATGCAGAGCTTTTTGCTGATGGCTTGTGCTGGACACATAGGATTCTGGCCTCCTTCATTAAAACCCCAAGAGACACATCAGGAAGACTTGGATATCCAATCAGGTTGAGCTATCAGTTTTTCAGCTCACTCAAAAAGACAGTGTTTCTGGACAGGAAAACTCTGAAGTCTTGAGAGATAGGCAGAGTTTATGGTGCTGGGAACCTGAGAACATTTTGGTGTATGATGGTGCAATGAATCTCAGCTGAGATTTGCTGGGCTTTGACACCTGTCTACAGAAGTGGCCATAACTTGCATGTGCTCAGATTTATCTCGGTATCTCGTATTGCTTTCCTGTTCTTTCATCTTGCCTGACATGAGTTGTACAAGGACATTTATGAGTCCGGTGGTAGGACAGGACAAGTCACTCGTTCTACTTGTTCTCTCTTCTGTTTTCTGCTTCAATGAAATCACTATTAAAGATTAATGCACAAACAGTCTTAGCCTTACCTGCTAAAAGAAAGAAGAAAAGCTGGTGGAATCTCTGCAGATTCAGAAAGTGGGAACATAAACTACATCATACAAAGAACTGAACTGTTTTTCTTTGCACTAGGTACTTTTCTTCTACATTTCCTATAGATGATTTTACCACTGTTTGCTCTGATAGTTATTTCTAAACAGATGAAATATGAGTTTTCACTTGCTGTGATCCACATGTGTTGTAATTTGCCATTTAAGTAATACTGCTTTTAAATTTTGTATCCGCTTTATTCTTTCTTGAAGAGTAATTTTGTTTACCATCTGTTGTGGGTTAGAAAATAAAACCGTTCCCCCCCCACCATTCCCCATTGGGCGCAGGCGCACAGGGACTGCGCCGGGAATGGGGCCGCCCCATGCCCGCAGGGGTGCGTGGGGGCCGCTGCGGAGCCAGCCAGGGATCAGGGCCGCAGGTGCTGCCATTTCCAGGTATGCACTTTCAGCTTGTGGGTCGGCGTCACTTCCGGGCTGGGCTGGGGGTGCAGGGGAGCCACCCCGCAGGGCCGCGGCCACATGGCACCGCAGCCTTGCAGCACCGGGACCGGGCCGCATGGCGCTGAGGGCGCCGCCATTACTGGATGTGCAGTCCCGGCCCACGCATCACTTCCGGCTGGCCGCGGCATTTCCCATGAGCCACTGCACGCGTGGGGCTGTACCCGGGGCGGAGCCCGCGGCGCTGCAAGGCCAATCGCAGGAAAGGCCGGCCCCGGGACCTATCTGCGCATGCGCAGATCGGGGCTCCCAATAAAAGGGCAGGACGGCTGCCATTTCCCTCTCTTCAGCTCTGGACGCAGCTGTGGCCACATCGTTCCTCGTCTTCGGGTCGGGACTAGCGGCCACGTGGAGAACGGGTCAGCGATTCTGTCGCAGCAGTCTGATGTGGTATTTGCCTGCGAGGGGGAGCCATTGTTTGATCACCTTTTTTTTCATGATTAGTTTTCTTTCTTTTTTTTCTTTCTTTTTCTTTTGGAGGGGTGGGTTTTCTCTTTCTCCGAATCACATTCTTCCTTGTGAATTCCTGGGAGGCAGATTTTCTCCTCGGGGAGGGGGGTTGTTTCTTCTTTTTTTTTTCCCTTTGTGGGTTTTGGGGGGTTTTTTTCCCTTTCCCTGGGAGGCGAGTGGTCTGGTGATTATCTGCAGCTATTCCCCGGGTTCCAAAGACCACATCTCTTCCATCAGCACTGAAATCCCTTCCTGGGAGCTATCGGGAAGGGGAGGAGGGAGGGCTCGTGGTTTCTAACTGTCTTGAGTCTTTTTCTTCAGAAGAAGCCAAGTGGAAGCTCGCGCTGCTGGGAGGTCCTCAGACTGGCCGCATGCTCCCTCTAAGTACCCCAGCGTCTCTCCAGGAGCCTCAGAGAGAGACCAGCACTATTTCTAGAGTGTCCTCATCCTAACATGGGCCCTGGGAAGCTTAATTTTTCTGTTTTGTTGCACTTTATTTGTAGGGTTTTGGGTGTGCACGTAATAAGCTGTGATATTTGAGTGTTTTCTTCATTTTTGGGGTGTGTTTGTGGCTTCTTTCGGAAATCTCTTGTCCAAAATTGCTAATCAATAACGACAAAATTGCTAATAATAACGACACCATCTTCATTCAATGCATTATCTTTCTCTTCTTCATTGATGTTTGTTATGCATTCCTCTGAATGCACTCTGTCTCCTGCAAATTCTCTCTCTCTTCTATGCTGTATAAGTAAGAGTTGTTTCAGAGGCATATAAGGAGATTTCTCTTTGTATATTTAGTGATATTAGCATCTGAAAGCCTCTAAGCAATCAAGTCCGTGGCAAAAAACACCTGTGTCACTCTGCTATGAAAGGACGAATTGGCCAGAAAACAGCCTCTTAGGCTTCAACAATAGGGAAAGGCAGCCAATTCAGTAGTCTGGAGCTGCCAAGAGAAGGCTAGCAGGAGAGTTCACAGTTGTTGGATAGATCAAGAAGAGATCCTTTCCTCCAGGAGTTTGTAGACTACAATAAAGAAAGCAAAAATAACAATGTTTTTATTTCTGTTGAATGATACACCTCTGCTAAGGAAAAAAAAAAAAAAAAAGCTCCATCTGAAAAGAACAAAGTAAAAATGAGGCATCAAAATCCAGGTTTCAATGCTTACCTCCGATTTTCCTTGAGTGAGGAACCCTACACTGGGAAATGTTTTAAGAACATTTAACACAAAAGTGTTTTAAGAAATTATTACCACAAAAGGATTTCCATGTGAAATCCTCACTCCTCAGTCTAGGGTCAGGCTCAGAACTCAAAAGTTCAAGGTTATCTGAACTGCAGCTACAGAACTGGATGGATGGAGGATGAACTCTATTACTGTATTTCAGGTGACCTTGAACTTGTATTTCAAAAAATCCCCTTTTGATATTCATTTCCCAGAGCTCTTCAGTGCAGTGATAATTAGAAGAGATCTTTCCCTAGGAAAACAGGATAAACAGCTGCACATATTTCTCTGTTGTAACTGAGAAGACTACAGGTTTAGCTCTGCCAAGACAATGGAATGCATTCACCAACACAATGGTAGGAACATGCCTCCCTTGCCTTGTTGAAAACAGGTCTGATTTCCCCTTAAATAACAATGAAGTGTTCTAGAGAAGTATATTCATACAGACATGTCTTCACCAGTGATGTTCATGCTTTCTGATTGCTGGATTCATTAGTTGCAATAATAGCAAATTGCTCTGGTGACTCAATGGTCCATGAGTCTTGGATAGAGGCAGAAGTCAAGCACTGGAAGGATGGAAATATAAGTGCTATAACTGAGTTAATCATGTCCTGCCTTCCAGCGGAAGTTATTCCAGAACAAGACAAGGTTCAAGTGTAAAGGACACAAGCAATCCTGTGTTCTGTAATTATAGTATTTCACTGCAGTTACAGTCATTGTTTAGGCTCCTTTTATAGTTGTTGAAGTGTCAGTAACCAAGCTAGGATCTGCATAACTTTTGAGAAGAGGAGCTCTCTACAGGCCATGGTTCCTGACAGAAAATATCTACCTTCTCTTGCATTAGGTTCTCGTTTTACTATAATGGGTATCTGCTCTATTGTGATCCTCTTCACAGCCACAGGTGAAAACTCTGCTCTAGGACTTGGAAAACTTCCTCCCCCTCCTCCTTTTTGTCTTTTTGCATTGTATTTTTAACTCACACTTCACAATATTGTGCCTTTTCTTAAATACATTTTCTAAAATGTATTTACCAAAGCCTGGACACCTACCTTTAGTATTTTACACCCCTTGACTCCATGAAACTGAATTATCATTAAATTATATATTCGCCAGACACTTTTCAGAAACTCATTTGAATCCACAAAGTAAGTCTCACATCTGAAAATAAAAGTGCCATCACAAAACCAACAAAGACGGACAGTTTGCACACACAGTGGAATGAATGTCCTTTCTTCATATTGCAACAACAAAAATATTGCACTATCTAGCAATGTTTGGCCTTTTCCAGGAAACTGGGACCTTAGGAAGACAAATGTCATAACCAAGAGCATGTCTTCTTGTCTTCTTCCTGCTTCTTTCCCTGAGCTTTTAATGTTGAGCACAAGGGCATAGAATATTGGGTACTCCCTGCTGCCTGTGGGGATGTTCTGTACCAGCTGTGTCTCCTCTCTGCCTAACCTCTGCCTGCTTGCTTCTGGGGCAAGAAAGAAAGATAGAAGGTTTCACACTCTCCAAGAACTGTTCAGAAAAAACTAAAATACTGATGTGTCATCATTTTAGTCACAAATGCAAATACAGCATTGTATGACCTTCATAACTTCTTCTCAGCCAGAACCAAATACAGCAGTAAATCATTATCAGTCCTGCTTTCTATGGCTGAAGAGAGTTCTGCTTCAAGGGAATTACAGATGTCCTTTTGCCTAATAAATCCTCTCATGAGAACAATCTGCATAACGCATACTAATTAATCTATATAAAGAGTAATACGTATTCCTTTTGTTCAGGGATAAGGTAAGTTTTATCTTAACTGAGTTTTCCAAGGTAAGTTTTTCAAATGCCATTTTTGGACCTGAAGGGATATACTGTGAAAGAAAAGTTCTGCCTAAAAAGGTTCTAAAAACCCCCATGAGCATGGCTCAGTCATGTCAACTGCAAAAAACAAACAAACAAAAAGAGAGAAGTTTCATAACTGATCAAGAAATGGGTGTAACATGGCTGAAATTTTCATTGTTAATTCTGAAATCTTCAGTTAGCGAGAGAGATATTTTAAAAGGCATCACTGCCGCTGGTTACTCAGATACTGAAAATGCATTCATTTAAATTGTTCCTGAAATGCATTGCTTTGCTGAGAGTTGAAACTGCCTGGTTGCCCGATTTGTACAGGTAGTAGTATTTTCATCAGACTGGAAGGGTGAAAATCCAATGTTTATAAGGCCCTTTTTAAAGAATCGTTGTGAATTTGTCTCCCTTCCCTATCTCTATAGATGTCTGAGGAAGCACAGTGGGGAAAGAAATTACCATCTGCAAATCCACAGACCATTAAGGGTATTTCTGAGAGAGACAGAGAGAGGAGATAGATAGATGAGATAGATAGATGATAGATAGATAGATAGATAGATAGATAGATAGATAGATAGATAGATAGATAGACAGATAGATAGATAGACAGATAGATAGATAGACAGACAGACAGAGTTTTCTTGGAATGTATGGAATTAAAACAGTTGCCCAGGACGGCCTCTAAAACCTCATTCCACACAATATCATGCATTTGAGACTCTGAAGGTATTTGCTTAACATTTTGAGAAATGTATTGATTTCCATTTGCTGTGATTTGTTTGAATTTTTTTATAGTAATAAACACACACTGTTCATATTGAAATGCAGTTATGAAGGTACCTGTTGTGGGTTGAAAACAAAGGTTATGGGAGCTAAACCATTCCTTTTCCCTACCCGCCCCCCCCCCACCCACACTGTCTTTCCCCTCTGTTTTTAGGGACGGGGAAAGCGCTCTTTTTAGGGCTTTTTGAAGTTTTTTGGGAGGCAGCGGGGGGATCGGGGCTGTGTTAAACTGTTTTTCCTGTGTGTTTGAGGTGAGTTGCCATGGCAACAGCGGCGGGGACGGGCAGGGATGGGGCCAGTCCCCGGCACGGCTGCATCCCCCACCCCTCCCCCCACAGCACTGCAGGGATGCCTGCAGCTGTGCCCAGTTTTGGGAGCCGGTGGCCAGGGGCCAACCCCTGCTGGTGTGGGTGTGCCACCCCCACAGATCGGCGGGGACGGCCACCACAGATCCGCGTGGCTTGCCCACAGGCACGGTGCTTCCCCCAGCCGTTTTGCAGATGCAGCTCCGTGGCCACGGGTGCTGAGGCTGCTGGTGCTGCCAGGCGCTGCCAGGCCCCAGTCCAGGCTCAGCGCTCCACGCATGCATACGGAACCTTTCACTAGGGGCAGTTCCTGGGCACTGAATGCCCAATCTGAAGGACGGTTTGCGCCTGGGGGACGCCCGCGCCTGTGCGAAGATTGGTCCCCTATAAAAGAGCAAGCAAGGCAGCCATCTTCCTTTTTTTTCTGGACAGAGCTGGTTGGGAGTACATATCTGCTCGCCTCAGCACTGAGTTTTGCAGCAACGTGGGCCAATCGGTGGCTCCAGCAACAGCAGCACGGGCTGAGGACCACATCTTTCCATCAGCAGTGCTATTTCCTTATCTGGGAAGGGGATGGTAGGGGCAGGGGTGCTTTAATTTTTATGGTGTCTTTTCAGGAGGCTCCCTAATGCTTTCCTGCATCAGCCGCTGGCCCCAGAGGAGCTTAATTTGTCTGTTTTTGCGCTTTATTGTCAGTTTTCTGTATGTGTAAAATAAACCTTGTTTTTGGGTTTTTTCAGTGTGTGTTGCTTCTATTGGATCTCTCTTGTCAGTACCATGCCTCCTAGTGGTAAAACCACGACAGTACCATAGTATTTGACTTCTGAGTTCTCTCTTTTCAGAAGCATTTTCTTCTGAAGAGAATTAATATGGGTTTTTTCTACCTTTTTCTGGTTCAAGAATCTGGTATTTCTAGTGTCCTTTTTACCCATATAGAGAAATGATTAGTGGTTGGTCATGTGTCCTGTCATTTCTTGTTATTAATCCCTGGTAATTGTTGCCATGTTCCTAGATGGTGGCCAGCGGAAAACTTATATCGTGATCTTTCAATACAGACAAAGATTTAACATAAACTCAAATTTTAAAAAAATAATTTTTACATTAGACTTCATAATTTCTGTCCCATGACTGAAAGAGGGCTTGAAATTCAATTGAAGGAAGAAGTCTTGCCCTGCTCTGACTTATGGCCAGATGAAGTCCAGAGAAGTCACTGAATGAGGATCTCTTTTTGAAACCAGGAAATCAACCAGGAGTCTACTGTTTAAGTTAATTTTCTTCAGAACACTGATCTGTTTGTTTCTTACTATATTGAAGAAAGTTGCTGAGCAGAGACGGGTGACCAACATGGTAATTCAGAAGTGTTCCAGCCAGATTTGTGAAGTAAAGATGCACTGAAGATGATTCCTTCATTCTTAAGGAGGAGTGTCCAACTGGTGAACAAGTGTTTGCAGTTGCACCAGGAAACTGGAGGATGTGTGATGGCTATTTGGTCTTTATGATATGACAGGAGTTAGAAACCAGCCTCATTTCAGATGTTTTCCAGTTTGTGATGCTTGACTTGGAAAATTCTCTTTAATTTTAATATGTTTGTCTGTTTTTAGGTGGGTATATGGGTGTATGCCTAGTTAGGGACTTTCTTAAACTCTGCAACAAATGAGAAGCATCCTTTTTTGTTTAAAGGACAACATCTGTATCTGAGCTGGCTTCTCATTTGGATATCAAGAAGCATGTCCAAACCTGTCTTGAGCAATTGTTTTATGGGATGAATGTATATGGTGGTCATATTCTTTCCCTTCATGTATGAAGAAAGTCTTGACTATCTAACTTAGTCTTATACCTCTAACTTCTAGGTAGCTCATATAGGGCATATAAATCTCCTTTCAGAGCTTTCACAATCAAAACAGACATTTGTGAGTCCTAGTGAAAAATCTATTTCATGTCACTTAGCCATATGTTAAATATTCTGGCAGAAATACATGGCAATTACTAGCTCATGTACAAAACTTATGTCAACCATTTCAGTCCCATGGTAACTTTTTCCTTAAAGAATTATTGAATTCAGTAATGACTGTAACAGAAAATCCTGACCTTAATCAGGATTAATAGAAACACAACATATTGTCATAGTTTAGGAGGATGACTTCTAAATCAGATAAAGCCTTCTGCTTTAATCTCATGATTTAGTTGTATGCTTATGTTTGGTGACTTAGAAATTGATACCATGAAGCATGTGAAGGGCTTGTGGAGCTATATGCAGCTTATAATTCAGCTGTGCATCTACTATCAATTCTCAGATATTGAAAACTTTTGATATCTCAATTTTTGTATACCGTAATTTAAGACAGATGAGATTTTTCACATTGCAAACCTGTATCACTGCTCTTGCTATCTCCATCAGGTTGTGTCTTCCCACCTGCCTGGCAGTATCTAGTAGGTACTGCCTCTCAGGGCCAGGTGTGCTTTGTACTCTCAGAGGCCTTAACATAAACCTACTCTCAGGGACTTCTTTCTTGGATTGGAAGACAGGCCTGCAGTTTCATAAATAGATATTGAATTAGTGTCTCTATAACAGACCCAATGCCTTTGTGTACCAGATGCAATACATGATTGTAAAGCCACAGAACTTGCCCCGGGACTGTTACCTCCTTTGGTCTAAAGCTCTTGTCATCAGCCTAAAACTGACAGTTTTCCTTCTTATATTTTATGTGCTTTTTTTGGTTTATTCCCTGGAAATTAAGCCAGAAAGTCTCAGAAATCTTAAATGACATGAAGACCAATTGAAGCTGTACATTAGTTAGCATCAAAACAATGGAGAAAAGCATCTCAACAGGAATTTATGATCTACTGATACTGCCTGTGCTGCAGTTTTGTGGGCTTACCTCTTTCTTGAATGCAGGCTTTAGCAAATGTTGCCGTAAGCTACATCTTCCCCATCCTCCCCAGCATACATGACCTTTTCCATCCAGGCATGCATGTCTGGATGGTGTCAAGTGTTGAGAAGTCTGAAATACTGCCCAGCACTAGAGAGGAGAGGCTTTGTAGAGCCTCAGAAGCCCAAATTCTTGAGAAATAAGACTTAAAATGGCTGCTCTACATTCCCAATTCTCTCACTCCTGTAGAATTCACAGCTCAGCTACTACAAGGAGGGAGCAGGAGAGATGCAGTGTCACTGGCAGCTTAAAAAAATTTACATAATGCAGGGTATCAATGTAGCATATGTGGGACTTTTTAGATGTGTCTGACTAAGACCAAGTTTTCTCTGTTTTATGCTTCTAGCACCCCGACTGTGTAGTTTGGCTCTCTTAGGGTCTGTTTCATTGGTACTGGAGATACTTGTGTTGCATTCAAAGTAAATTAAGGCCTCCCGTATTCTGTCTACCTCCATGTGATTTCTCTGTGAGTGGCACAATATGCAACAGCATTCACACTGTGGAATCAGCACTTCATATTATGCACATGTATAAGCACAATGTAGGAGGCTTGAGGTATACTATCATGTTTGAGATTTGTGTAGTGAGCCTGCTACAAACAGCTTACTTGTCCTCTGTGTGTGTTTGCTTTCAGGTAGCATTTAGGAGGAAAATCACCTGTTTGCAGTAATGAAAGGCACTGTCTCACTGTTGTTGGAGGCAGGCTGTGCCAAGGGTAATCCTTGGATTGAGAAGGTACAACTGAATTTTGGAGAAGAATCAGAGGATAGTCTGTTTTTGCTAAAGTCAAAGAGCTTTAAAGGTAAATTTCATGCAAAAGCAACTACTCAAAACAAAGCAGCAGAGCTGTCAATCAAAGAGTTGTTTCTTTGCTGAATTTCTGACTCTAGCCGCATACATTAATATGCTATATACACTTGCATACATTTTTCGATCAATTAGCCCAGAGATGTTTCAGACTCCATGTTGTAAAGCACCAGATTATAGTACTGGGTCACAACCAGCTCTGGGCGGTCGAACCTCACAGAGGTGAGGTAATGTTGTATCCCAGATTACAGACCCTGGGAGCCTCCTGGGACAGCCCCACAGCAGCTGCCAGTCACAGACTGCCCGGGAATGTTTCAATGCACACCGCACCTCCTGGACCCCTATTCCCATCCTTGGATTGGTTGAAACAGTGGGAACACTCCTCCTCACCCTTCCCGGGAGCCCCAGAATGGCCAGTGGGCCAGAGGTCCCGCCTGGGGGGTAGTGACCACAAGGACCAGAGCAGATAAATTTGAAGATATATTCTCTCCACATTGTCACTGNAATTTGAAGATATATTCTCTCCACCTTGTCACTGTCCTGCCATCTATACCTGAGAGAGCTGGTCTTCTACAAGATTCTGGTGATAGCTATATAATCTGTCTTTCACTCTTTAGTCTTCTCTCTTCTTGCTCCCCTTTCCTCTCTTTTCTCCTTTCTTGATGTTTTGGGTAGCTTAAAGCTGGAGTGACTAGATTTTAATTAAGTGGTGTGGATTGCTATATACGTTGGTATTTTGGTGAAATGTTTTGTCTAGGTCGTATGATACTTTTTTGAACTTTTGCCAAGTTCTTTCATTTTCTCATTTAAATTTTCAGTAAAATACCTCTTGAGGAAAAGTCTGTGGCTTCTTCTCTTTACGCTATCTAAAGGTATTAAAGAACCTTATATATATTTTTAAATTATTACTCCTGGCTGAGCCTGTGAGCCAGTGGCTCCAGGGGTGGGGTGTTACAACTGTTAGCAAAACATCCTTTCCAGAAGACACTTCCTGCCCCATTGCAGTAACACCTTCAATTTAAATTTACTTACATGCTGTTAAAGCACTGGAGGGAAATGTTTCTTATTCTTTTTCCTCAGGTTCCAAATAATGTTTTTTTAAATCTTAATAACCATACATGGTAGATATGGTATTATTTATGTTTTATTTTTTTGTCCCTCTCTGTTGCTTTAAACACATGTCTTGGTCCAGTCTCTGCAGAAAACAACTAAAAGATGTTCATTAATCTGAAAGGAGAGCAACTCAGGAGGCTGACTTGTCATTATATCTCCAGGACATTATTTGCTACTTTTTTCAAAAGACAACCAAAAAGGAGAAATATGTGAATATAAGTTGCTTTGTTCTTTCCTCTTGCAACATTGTTAAATTCTTTTCATAGCTGGATTTGGTGTGATAGGTGGTCCCACTGGTTGTACTAGAGATTCCATTTCATCTGGTGCCTCTGTTTTTGTAAGGCCTTTCATAACTGACTGTTTTGGAAAAGCAATCTCAGAACATGTAATTCTGCTCTCTGTGCTGGCATGCAATTCAGCCAGCTCCAATTCTGAGCCACAACCCTGATTCTCAGAGCTCTGTGAGGAAATGCACATTTTAGAGGATGGAGCAGGAGGGTCCTTTGTGATCACCAAAGTGGACTTTTTATGCAACACAGGAGAACAACTCACTTGATAATTCTTGCATCAGTCCTGGAAACGGTGGAAGAAATGGGACATGTCTTGTAAAGACCTTCAGCACAAATCCTAGCTCTGTCAGAGGAAACTCCCTCCTTAGTCAGCATGCTCTTTGGCAGCTGCCTTCCATGAGTATTTCTCGCAGTAAGTGAAGCTACACATGCAAATAGCAGAAAGGATGCATCAGAAGGGAAAGTGAGGACATTTTGTGCGAGCTAGACTGACTGTTAGAATTCACTGCTGGGAAACATAAAAATAGCTTTCTCTGCAAATCCTGCTCTCCTATTACACAAATGTTCTTCTTTTTATTTTGCATTGAAATAAAAGCATTAATAAATAAATAAAATCCCCTTTCTTCTTTTTGTGAAAGAGGAGAATAGTAATTTATTATGAAAAGGAAGTATCTTAGACAATTACTCTTGCAGACGTAATTCTGGAATAAAAGTTGGAGTAGCATAACTAATCTATCTTATGATTAAAATAACTTCTGCTTATTAGTTCATTGAAATGGAAATACACTGAATGCGTTTAATTCATTGGGACTTTGAAAAACTCATGCTGATTACTTATGCTTTGGCCTTTCTTTTGATGTTGCCAAATATTGTGATTTCTGCAAAACTTCCAATTGTAGGTACCATCACAAAGTATACATAGTTAGGATGTCCCACCTCAAACTGACTTTGAACTTGTCTTATGATGTTCTTTTGAATGAAAAGGGTTTCCCTTGTGTAGCCTTTATTTTGATGAAGAGAACTTTTATGAAGGCATCTTCTTTCTCTACATTTTCCTTAACACCATCTCAAAAAAAACCCCTGAAACTCTTTCCTTTTTTGACCTTATGGCATTTGCATTAATGTCGTCTTTCCATGGAAGACATATTTGCATGTAATACTGTACCACAAAATAAATTGCCAACCTTTTGTTCTTGGAATAATCAAGTGTCTGCCATTACAGCTGTCACTGTTTAAGTCCTTCCTTTTTTAGTAAGCTTCTTCATCAGTGATTATTGGTTTGCTTAAATAGAACTTAAATAGAATAAACAGCATTAAATTGTTTAAAAACCTTGTCTGATGCATTGACTTGTATATTGTGTCGGTCTGATGACATTGTTTATTTCTATTCTAGAGGCCTACCTGAAAGTCACAGTTTGTTTTTAAGGATATTCAGGGTTAGTTCCTCTCTCATACTGTTTTATGCATTTGCTTGGGAACATAGGGCTCTTGCCTTATTAAGCACTTCAGCACAGTGCCAGTTATGACAGAGTGCAGATCCTGGGCCAGCTGCAACACCAATGTATGACTGCTGTCAGTTAACACTACACTTACTGTCCCACTGTGCCTGTTATGTGGGCACTTTTTGAAATCAAGGCCTGTCTCTTCTCATCTCTGAAGACTCTGTGAGGAATCATGGACTCTGTCTACCCTACTGAAAGAAAGAGGACTGGATATCACAGAATCATCTAAGTTGAGAAAGACCTCCAAGATCACTGAGTCCAGCCTGTGACTTATCATCACCTTGTCAACAAGTTCAGTCATTTCTTGAACACTTCCAGGGATAGTGACTCCATCAAGACACTGGGACTGTGCAGTGCTAGGTTGCTACCATCAATATTTTTCAGGTTGAGTTAGGAACAACACTAGTCTGAAATACTCCAGAGCATTGACATTCACAGAGCACTGGCATATGGTTCCTGATGTCTAGCTATGGGCAGAAACAATAAAACTGATCTCCAGCATTATCAACCAAGAAAACTGCAAGCTGTGGGAGAACAAGGCCCAGCTCTAGCCCAGTAACATTCATAGTGCCATCTTAGAGGAAGAACCCTAATTTGGAGTTGCTTCTTTAACGTCTGTTTGGTAATTGAAAAAATCTGGGCTAACACTTGCATACAAAGCAACCTGATGAATTGTATATCACTGAGTCCATCTTTGTTGGTCTGTGTCATACTACCTTTATTTGGGTTTGGGAGCATCTGAAGTCAGCAAAGAGTCAAAAAGCTTTGAGTCATACACAGAAGCTAAAGTTAGACAGTGTCATTTGGATTTAAAAAAGTTCGTATATACGAGGTGCTAATGATCTGCATTATATAAGACCACAAGAGGGTAAACTCCCTCCAGGAGTAGCCAGTGGAAGCTGAACCAGTCTCTCAAAATTTCTCTCTTTGGTAAGCTGACTGGAGACTGAAAAACTACAAGAATTTTCTTCTTTTAAAGCCTGACTTGACAGTTATGCTGGTGTTAAGCTTATAGAAACACAAGACTTCTTATAATGAATGCTTTTCGAGTGACAAGCATGTTAAAATAGCTCATTGATGTTTGATGACTTGGAAAAAGTAAAATATTTGGTAGGCTTTTTGAAAAACACCATTGTAATTTTAAGTACTAATCCTTCTTAGTGATGTTTTGGGAGCAGAGGAATGGCCGAATTCTACCAGATAAATGCAAGAAGCCTAGCATGCAGTCTTTAGAAGGAGTTACTGCTGGTTCTTCAGGCAAGGATGAGAAAAGGGATTTTTACTCTCCATAAAGGGACTGAATTTCTTTAGAGTTTTCGATAAAACCCACCTTTCAGATTTTTAGAATAGCCAGGGGGTTTATTCAGAAAGATTTTTCCTGGTCATACAGAAGAAAAAATTCCTTTGAAAACCTGCAATAAACTTTTCGTGATAGATCTATCATCACACAGAAAAGCTACACTGAAAGAGCAGTGAAGAGAGTCTACTAGACCTTTGAGGTTGGCAGATAAATATATAAATAATATATTAATATATAAAAATACGTAATTTTTTTATATAAAAGTAGAACATATAGGCAATAAAGATAAAAACGAAAATCCTTGGTCTTAGGTGATATACTGTGTCCCTTTTTTTGTCCTCCTTTACGCTTTATCACTGTAAGAGTGCTTTATTCTTATTGTTATGTTTATTATTTATTTTCCCATGGCAACCATGAGTCTTTGTCAAGAAGTCGGCCTTGTATGTCCTAAATACTATGCTTTTTCTGTCTTAATGTTTCTTATGTTGAACATTTCTTAATTTGTAGCTGTTTTGATTATATCTTCTTATAATGAAGAAGCATCCTTGCTTTTTTATATTATTGATGTTATTAAAAAAAAACAACAGAGGAATTATGGATCATAAAGTAGCTTACAGAGACTTCAAAAGTCTCGTTTAGGATTTTTTTCTGGATTGTCCTGGTGGCTTCCAGAAATCCCGTCCAGGAGCGCAGCAGTTCATACTGGCTGGCTTATTATGTTCATATAAATAACCCTAATGTGTGAAAAATCTGCAGGATTTCAGATGGGCTAATATACACCTCCTTTTCTAATATTCATAATAAATCTGTGCACTGGCAATTGAGAAAAAACATATTTGGTATACTTGAATATGCTTACAGACCACTCTTTTTGCCTACAGCTTTAAAACAGATGTCAATCTACACATCCCCAAGACAATGTCCATGTTATAGAGGGTAAAACTCACCTCAGTGGGGAAAAATCATGAAAAACAAACTGAGCTATTTTATTTTATTTCACTTCTATCTTTTTAAAGTTTCCTGCATTTTTGTTAACAAAAACAACTTAGACAAATGTGTTTATCTGCCATTAAAATCTTTGTTTTGTGATTCTACAAATTTTGTTAAGAAGAAGGCAATAATACTGGTAGGGAGTTCTTGTCCCTTTTAACCTGATCCTTACCGCACGGTTCCTACTGTCTCCTCAGCCTTGCTGAGTTATGCACTGTGCTATAGAACTCCTTTACCAAATCATTAAACATCCACAAACCTTTCTTGAAAGTTATAATGCATTAGGAAATAAATTGTACTCGCTTTTTGTCTGGGCCACCTTTACAGGGATCTTTAATAAACAGATTCTTGGAATTTTGATCTAAAGGGCAACTTCCATTGCAAACGGGAAAACCAGCCAAGATGTTAACATTTTATCCAAATGCATGTGCTTCTTTCTCCCCTGTTTCTTTGTAAATGGCCTTTCCTGTGACAGCCTTTCAGGTATTTCTCAAAATACTGTCACTTAGAAGGAAATTTTCTAGCTATGTCACAGAAGATATTTATTCTCTATATTTACATTATTAACAGTTGAAACAAAATGTAGGCCCCCAAAATGTTGTCTTTTTTTTCAGAATTTCTGGAGGACAATAAAAGTACTCCTTATAATAATTTTTGAAATGGGATAAATTTCTTTCACAAGTACATCAGAGGAACTTCTTACTCTAGACAATAAATTGCCAAAGTGAATACACATCTAATACTAAATCTTAAATTGTCTGTCCAACACTTAGAAGTATCAGGACATAAAAGTGAACCGCAGAACTCAGCGGAGTATGTTTCCAGCCTGCCGTGTGATGTAGGTATAAAGGAAGCCCCCTGGCAGGTCCCATGAGGTACTGATGGGCGTTAGGTGTTTGCAAGAATATGGCATTAAGATACCCTCCATCCTGTGTGAAGTCAAGGACTGTGGGAGCAGGGTTGTGGAGGCACTTCAAGAAAATTTTTAGGACAAGAGAAGGCAGGAGTTCAGGATTAGCAGATAGTCTAACATTGTCTTCTGCTGCACAGTGTACCCACAGAGCCTGGTAAGTGGCTGTGCTTTGAGGTGCCTTCTTTTGCCTGTAGTCTCAAGCAGTTTTACTGTGATTTTGCCCCCATGCTTCTGGACAGGGTAAAGTTGTCTTGCTTTCTGGATCCCAAAACCAAATGGTAATTCTTCACTACTTTTCTTTCCCTCCTTTCGTCAGAACGGACATAGCAGCCTGTTTCAGCTCTGCTATGGTCCTTAAGATGTAAGTATTGATGTTTTGATGGTAATGCAGTCTCTCTGAGTTTCTTGCAGAAGGAAATGATCACTTCCAGTGTGTTAATATTGCTTTCTGGGCATGAGTGGAGAGATCCAGTTAACCAGAGGGTTATCCTGCTGCTATAGTACTCTGACGGAATTAGGAAACATCTTGCAGCCAGTCTGGGAAAAAAAGAACACCTTTGTTGTACTGGAAAAGAACTGACATGGATTAAGGGACTCCATGGAGTGCTTTTGCAGGAGAGACATTGTGTTATAATGTGGTGTGAAGCAATGATAATTTGCCCAGGCTAGGTACCTGATCTGCTGAAGCATGGGAATTGAAATCAAAATAATCTCTCTGTGTTCATGTTTTGCATCCTATTCTCCTCAGCAATATCCACAAATTACTTCTGTAGGATATAAGATTGGTCTGAGTGGACCCCTGGTCTGACCAAACACAGATATTCTCTCTGCAGATGAACAGATCTGAGAGGGCTCTGCAAGCAGGCACTATTCAGAGGAAACTGCCGGCTCTCCTGCGGAGCAGGTGCCCAAAGCATCCCCAAAGCATCCCTGGGAAACATTGTGCTTAGACACCTGCAGATAATCCTCTGTGACAGAGATGTGAGTGTCCTTGGCCACACCACTATTTAATGATTCACTTTGAAAGGAGAAGGTTTTGTAAAGTTTCTTCAGATTGGATGCTCATGTTCCTTTTACTCCCAGTGTATTCTCTAGTGTCAGTGAGAACCATGGAAGGAGTTGGCAACTACTGAACGTTTAAAAGTTAAACAGGAATTTCTGAAAGCCCACTGCATGTGACTGAAGGGTCACGATGCATTTTCATACTTTCCTGGGAGATGTTGACTTCTGCTAGTTTGTCTGCTGTATATTTCCTCTTAAAACTGAAGCTTGGGAAGCCAAGCTGGGTGCAGAACTTTTTAAAAAAATTAATCTTCCCACTGCTTTCTAATTTGTGGTAATGAGTGCCTTGCTTCTAAATATTACAGTCAAAAAGATTTTATTGATTTCTCTTTCATGCTTAATGTGGACCCATAAGTAGCTAATGGCAAATTAAAGAGTGCCTCATGTAGTGGGATTTCTGCCTGGAGGTGAAATTTAAAGATGCCATTTGAATTAATAGTCTAAGGATTCTGTTTGCATGTGAATGCCACTGACTTTGGCACATCTGGTTTGCTCATCCCAGCAGATTGAAAGTGTGGCAGGAGTGAGTTTAAACAAATTACTTTTCCTAAGGTGCAAGGAAAACCCAGCAAGCGGTTAAAGCAATGAAGCTGTGATGAAGATGTTGTCATTTCCAGATAATGCAAGATGTTTAGCAGTACTCAGATTTCTTACTCATTACATCAGTAGCAATTTCTGGGTTACAGAGCACAGGAGAAAGAGACATGCAACATGACTTTCCCCACTGCTCTTTGGAACTGGTTTTCAATCAAAACTGTATACTTTACCACTTACTTCCACCACATCTGCCTTGAATTGCTTTTGCTTTTTGTTTTTCCTGAAAGGGAGTTAGAAAGGTTATAATACTGTAGAGGCATGAATTTGGTCTCCGCTTCTGTAACACGGTGACTAATAGTAACATTTGGCTTCTCTGAATCTCATTTTCTCTCCCTTTGGCAATGCCTGCAGCTCCTCTCCCATCTCGTCTCCCTGCCCCTTAGCTATCCTTCAGTCTCCTTTCCACACATCAGCTTAGCATCATTCATGTCCTATCTTTATTGAGAAATGAGGCTGAGAAAGGAGCAGAGTGGAAGTGAAATAAAAACACCATAGGGTAGATGGTGGACATCAAATTATTTGTTGGTTAATCTAAGCCGAGATATTCATTTTCCTTTCCAGCATATTTTTTTGTCTATGACTCAGTGTCCTGAATTTATTTGCCGGTGTTGCTGTAATTGCACAATTGTAAATTCACAATTTAATTACAGTCTAATCAGAATTGTAAATGTATAATTTTGATATAATAATTTACAGTGCTGCTGTAAATATTTCTGGTGAAGTGTGTCCTGTAGTCTTTATGTACTTACAGTATTTTGATTCTGTTTGGAGGATCACAATGCCCCTTGTGTTTTAGGAAATCCTGTCCAATTAATTACACCAGTGAACCCATGCTTTTTCTAGTTTTCACAGGAACAACTGAGTGTCTTTATCAGCTGCCAGAGCAAACCTAGTGGACTGTGTGATCATCTCCTCATTTTGTATATGGTCTTAACTACTTGATTTTTCAGTCCAAATTCAATTGAACACCACTGAACCACTTTTGTTCTGATTCACAGTAAAGAATAGAGCCATTTGACTTTTATCACATGCCTTCTGTGAGAAGAAGTGTACTGCCCTCTCATCTCCTCTCTGTCCTTGAATTTTAACCTTTTTAGTATTGCATTTTTGGCACATCTAAAACAAAAGATGAATGTGTTGATAACACTGACTTCTAATCAGAGTGTTGACAGCAGCCAACTAATCTATTCCTATCTGATATGTTCTTTTTCACATGCAGTACTGGCTGAAGAGAGCTCCTAAGGATTGTGAGATGGGCAGTATTAATGGTAATGTTCCTGCCTTCCTGGCTTATGATGGACTTGGGAAACTGTTGTTTTGATACACTTGTGATCTGTTCTAGTAATTTCTTTTCAGTCAAACATGCCTGTTAACATGCAAGGGAAGTTCTTGCTCTTCCATATGCTCTCACAGTCATTGGAGTTTGCAATGTCCAGAGCAGCATCAGTTTTCTCAAAATATATAATAATAGTCTTTCCTTCATTTAACCTACTGGGAAATACCCACCTCTAGCTTCTGGTGTCATGAATTGTTTACTCCTTCTCATTATGGTTAATCCTCTGTCCTCTGGCACTGGCTCTGGCTGATCGAGAGGTCTGGAACCTGTCTCTATATGTGAATTCTTCTATTTTATGTTGCTCAGTATAGGCTTGATTGTTCTCTGGATCCTCCCTCACTCATTACTTATGCCAGGATATTTATGAATTCTCTCTGAAAAATATTTTTTTTCCATGCTTGTATTTGTGTGGAGAAAAAAAGTTTATGAAACCTGCCTCTACCTCTTTTTAGCTGGGCTCAGTGAAATATCAACTGAACTCTACATATTCACTGGCTTTTTTTCTACTAGAAAACAACCAGAATCTAGTATGGTGTTTAAACTCCAACTTTTCTCAGGCCCTGCCAAGCTTGACTCTTTATCTTTTTTACAGTACTTCTGATCTCATATTCGAAATGCAGGAGAATTTTTGTGGCAATCATTATTTTGTCTGCTGAATGCCTAATGTGACTCCAAATCAATGATTCAACCAGCAGCTCATCAGAGAAAAAAACCCAATAATTTTCAGCAACTATATGTCAGATTTCTGCAGTAATACAATTGTACATGGCTCAGGTGTTCAGCGTGTGCAAGTCTGTAGTGGGGAAACTGCAGAAGAGCTATGAAAGTATAACATATTTGTGTTGTGCAAACAGCAGAAACCAGGATACTTTGTATTTTTCCTATTTTGGGCCCATGATTTTATTTAATTTTTTTAAAGTTTTTATGATCAATATGATTCCCAGTGCAGCAATAACCCTTTTGAGAGTGAAAGCCTCCATGGCTCCAAAAATCTTCTGAAAATTATGATAAAAATAAGTCTGCTAATGATCATGGGTTTTTTTTGAAAAAAAACCAACACCCTAAAGACTCTCATGTTTATGCGACGATACATAAAGCAATTATTTTGTTTTTTTCCAAGCAAAATCCAAGTAGTTTGTAAGCTGGAAGCAAATTCTAGAGAACAAAGCAATAATGAATGAAATGGGGGTATCAGCACATCAGAGCCAAATTTATGACAGTGATTACATAAAACACCTTCAGAATAATGGGATGTTCCTCCTGCAGAGGGCAGTGACACAGCTCTTACTACATGCACCACCTCCTGTTTTGCCACCTACCTCAAGTGCAGTTCTTCTGGTCAAAAGTATTTTAAATGCACACAACAAAACTACATCTGCTCTAGTGGCTAGTGAAGATTCAGGACTAAGCTAGTGGTATCAAATTAGTGATAGGTAGTTGTGAAATGAGGTTCCCACCTGGTGCCTAGTAGATACCTTACAGGAGGGCAAATGACTTCACATCAAAAACAGTGATTCTATTTTGGCATATAATCAACATCCAAAGAAGACATTGCTTGNGGTGTAACCTCTATTCCCTTCCCCCTTCCCTTCTCAGGTTACAGTGTGTGTGTGTGTGTGCGTGCGCGTGTGTGTGTGTTCCTCAGAGGGTGTCCTGGCTGGCACTCACAGCGCCCTTTGCTGGCCATAATTGGGCAATTACACCCATTTATTCCCCCATATATCTACATTTTAATAAATTGCCTATCCATCTCTTGTCCATTGATAAACCTAATATTGTCCTAAACCAGGACACTTGTGAACCAAATAGAAGTTGGAGTATAGGATAGAAAAGGTGGAAGAAGAAGACCATACAGTACTTATCAGCATGGAGGGGAGGAATTCTGCTTCTGGTCTCCGCCTCAATAACAGATCTGATATGAATGAAATAGTCCACTAATCCATTGTTTAGGAAAAGAAAATTAAGGATCACTATTTTGTAGGCTATATGCAGGTAAAGCTGAAAGCATCTTACAAAGGAACCTGACAGTTTATTCTGTTTATAGCTCAAGAAACTGGGGCCCTGTGAGACAAAGTGACTTGACTGACATGAGAAACATCTCCTTTAGGACTATTGATGTCTGACTTCAAAAAGAATTTTTTCCAGTACTCTTTGCATGCAGTGGAGGATGCTGTTTTGAGTTGTCTGACTCCTAGAAGAGTCACAGAGAAGGTCTATTAGTGGATATATCCACCATTCTTTTTGAAGTCCAACAGCAGTAGTCCTAAAGGAGATGTTTCTCAGTCTGCTACTCATGTCAGTCAAGTCACTTTGTCTCACAGGGCCCCAGTTTCTTGAGCTATAAACAGAATAAACTGTCAGGTTCCTTTATGAGATGCTTCCAGCTTTACCTGTATATAGCTTATAAAATAGTGATCCCTAATTTTCTTTTCCTAAAGAATGGATTAGTGGACTATCTCGTTCATGTCAGACCTGTTATTGAGGCAGAAGATTTACTTACTCATGGTGATCATAAGATGCCTGTTAGGAGTGAGCCTAGGGTAGAACCAGAAAGAGCTCTAGAACTACCGACTCCTCAAAAAAGCCATCTCGTTGGATGCTAGCCTGTGAGAGAGAAGACTGTCTATCTGTTCATTCTTTCTATTTCCAGTGTATCCCGTGTACTCAGGAAGTGGTTGATGGCTGCCACGATGTTGGAGGCTTATTCAGGTAGTCAGGATATAGCTTTCAAAAGCTGTAGGCTTAAAAGGATTCCCAGAGTGAAACATGTTCTGAATTTGGCGGGATTTTTAGCAGATCTACCTTATTTTATTTCTTAAGCATCCTGTTCTCATAACAAACTTTTATTTTTGTTATTAACCTTGAGCCTATTTTTAGCTCTCTATATATGCAGGCTCATGAATATCTTAAATGTCACATATAAATGAAGACTTTATTTTTCTGATCATATTGCTAGCACAGCTGGAGGCAATCATTTCAAGTTCAAGCTAGCTAAGGTCAGAATAGTTAAAATTCTCTTGAGGAGGAGTTTATTAAAGGATTCATGGCAGGAGCCAAAGTTTTGCAGAGATTACAGAGATTACATTGGACCTCCTGTGAATTTTTTTTTTTTATTGGAAAGGAGCCTTCATGTGTATTAATTCTGATCTTTTTAACCATTTCCTGTCTATGCCATTTTGTCATCTCCTCTTGCCGAGTTTTTCAATAATCAATTTTTCTTTTCAAAATTAGCTTGCTCACTCCACTAAATTAAAGTCAAATAGCCTGTGACAAACAGGAGGAACAGTTGGGGAAGTTCAATAGCAATATTCAATATTAACATTCATAGGTGGATTTTTTTTCGGTTTTTATCTCTTCTTGTGAAATTCAATTTTTCATTTGTTCTTCAGCATAACACAGCATAATATAATAGGACTTACTAGATGTAATTAAAATCTCACAATTCTGAAGTCAAACCTCTTGCAGAGACACTGCATACCATTTCTCGAGACTTATTAAACATCCACAACAGCAAGCAGTCTACTGGCTAGTACAGATTGCTGAGAGAGAACTTTAATCCTAAGCCTGTTACTACCTCAGACTGAGACTCATTAACCTGCTAATGACTTAGCTGACTTTGATAACATGGCATTCTCCCAGTTCACAAGCACACATATATTCTTGGATATAACAAGCAGCACGGCCCCTTTACCTATCCAGGCATCCCTTCTCCAGTCCTGAATCCTCTTACCTGCCCATGGGTCCTTGATTTGAAAACTCGGTATTTTTTCCCAGAGTTGAAAGAACAATTTCCTAGCCTTCTCTTGATCTTGATCTCCTTGTTAGCCATTTGGAAAAGTGATAACTGCATCATACAGAACCACATACTAAGGAATCAGTTACTTTTTATTGTATATATTTTCATCACAAACAAAATCTCACAGTCATCATAAAACCCTTGACTTTTCTGTTTAATGTCGCTGAAAATGTTCAGATGAAAAATATTCAGGAAAATATTAATCAAGGAGAGGAAAACTAGCTGAGCTGAATTACATAAAAAAATTCTTAACTGTTAAGCATCATGACACTTATAATGCAGTAAAATATTAAGGACAGAAAAACAGTGATCCATTCAGCATCCCATAACCTGCAGGGAATTTGGTTAATTAGTGACCATTCAATACATATTTTTCCCTTCTCCAATTTCAGCATCCTTCTCTTTATTAACAGTTTTTATAGGGGACACCCATTGGAGAGTATCTGGTAGGAACAGCATTTCTCTTTTGTGTATGATTAATCATTTTCAAATCAAACTTCCATGGGCAAAAAAGGGCTTCCCATGCCTTTCACTATCAGTTTCTATGGTATAGAATATATGGGATATGGTATACATATGGTATAGAATAACAGTGATATCCAGGTCGAATAAAGATTTGAAGATTAAACCTGTCTCTCTATACTTAAAGATTATTTGAGAAAATATTCAGAAATTATGAATCTTGTGGCCCTTCTGCAAGTCCTATCTATATAGAGAGATGCAAGTATAAAACCTGGCTTCTCCAGTGAGCAAGGTGAAGGTGTAGTCATTCATTGAACATAGTTTCCATGTGGCCCGCAGCATATAGTGAGGGCTCAAATGACAAAGCTCTAGTTCAGGGAATTATAAGAGCTCTGTATGCAAACACATTGAATCAACCAAAGCTTTAGAGCAGAAGTCAGCTTCTAAGCATTCAGGGACTAGAGAAATCAAACTGCTTCTTTCCAACCCTCACAGTTTAATGGATACTTTGTGGAAAATACAGATTTTTAAGATAAATGTCAGAAGAGCCTTTCTTCAGCATAAGGCATCTGTAATTTGAAAGATTCTTTTATCCTGATTTGTCTTCTTTAGATATAGCTACAACGACCAGTGTAATAAAAATGTTGTCTCTTAGTCTGTACATTCTCATTGTTCTCTCTCTCTTTATCCCAAACTGATGTAGACTTTTTGAATGGATCTGGACAGCATTTCACTAATCAAAAAATTGTTTATCCCTTTCAGAAATATTTGTTTTTCTCTCAATTTTTCTTTTTTGTTATTGTTTGCTTGTTTCATTTTTCTACTCTTCAGAGTAGCAAAATGAAAACTGTAGAAAAAAGCAACAAAGTTCCTGAAAAATAAACTACTTTCCAAAGCCCCAAATCAAAATCTTATTGACATTTCTAAAATGCTTCATTGAAAAAAAAATGTTTATAATTTCCATAGGACTTGCAGTGCACAATGAGCACCAATAAGCACGTGGGAATCTTTGTGTTGTCCCTCACGTAGCTGACCCTCTGCATATCCAACACTCTCCAGGTAGCCCCTATTCTTATTCTCTGTCTGCCCCTCCCATTTACATCCAACATTGTTTTTATTCCTACTTGTAGTGAAGTAGATCTTCATCCAGACCTGGAGTTCTCTACAGAGAGAAGAAAGTGTTGTGAGACAAAACAGATAATGTACAAGCCTCCCAAAGTCTGAGGGAAGGAATAAAGCTGGGAAGACTCTAGTCAGTGATCACTTCTCAAGAGAGAGTACATTTAGAAAAATGAACTGATCAAAGGATCTAAGATGTTAGCTCTCAGTAAGTGATGTATAGGACCCTCCTTAGAATGAAGGCTGGGGTGGGTGTTTGGATGACTAGATTTCAGGAAGCGGTGGGTCTGAAAATGGACACTCTGAAATGGCATAAAGAGCCACTATATGTGGAAGCATCAGCCTTCCAGGCATGAGTGGTTCTCGTATCGCATCCTGATAAAAGGGTTTGATGTCATGCAACAGGGAAAATGGGTAAAATAATTGCAACCTTAAGCACAGTGCCCATGTAGTTTCTATTGTCATGTGCTTGTGCCTGTTTTGGCTTCCAATGCGTCTTACCACAAGGAAGGTTTTGAGTGACACTGAGTCTTTCCTATTGAGAAAGCCAAAATTGTCCCATAAGCTGTGACCTGGCTTACTACTGATTTCAGTGGTTGCACTTTCTTATATCTGGGCAGTGATGTCTTCATCTTTTCCATATAGGTATTTGGTAGATTCACACTTCAGTGAGTGCAGCATGGAAAGCATTCAGACATGTCTGTTGGTCAAAAAGATCGGCAGTATTTGATTTCTACAAAGAGAGGTTGAATTAGCAGTGTCCTGAGACATAAGTGTATTTTTATTTAGGTTTCTCCAAGAATTTGGTTAATAATTATCCTTTTTGTACAACTTATGTTGCAGGATTTTTCCTTTATTATTTGTAAATACTATATACAACAAATTAGCAATTAAAAACTTTTCCTTTAGCTTTTAACAGGTGGCAACAAATCTTATTTATGTCTGTTAGAACCAGAATCAGGTCAGGAAATAGCAAGCAATTTTTATTTTTTTTGTTTGTTTTCAAATGAAGAGGTGTGAGTTTTTTGTGAATGATGGATTTTCTTACAATCCCATTGTTTCAGAAGTCTTACATTGGGATGTTTATATTGGGAAAATAATTTCTTTTCTGGTCACTTTAAAGGCAACCCAGAGAGTTAATATGATGTGGTAAAACAAAGGAGATGTAAATGATGGCCATTCAATATCAGAAGGAATGTCTGGGAGCGAAGAGGCATGAAGAGAGAATCACAGAAATTCATCTCTAGGCAGAAAAAAATCTGAGCCTACTGTAGGTAGGTTTGGGTAGTTCTGAATGGAAGTTAACAGTAAAGAATTATGTCTACTATTTTTTCAAATAATCTCAATGTCTTTTTATTCCCTTTAGTTCCAGATGTATCTCAAGAAGTTAATTTTTAACTCTGGCAAATGTTAACATCTCACAGAAAGCCGATCTGAATAAAAATGTTTGTTTCCTTTCCATTCCTTCAGCATGGCTCTCATCAGGCATGAGTGTTCTTAGAAAACTAGGTGTTAGAGTGACAATGCAGGGAGGGATGATTTACAAGTAACAGTTGCCTCATTTCCTTCCATTCCCACAGTTCTCCAGAGAGCTGCTAGCCAAAATCCTTTGTAACTCATTCATGATAGCACAGTTCTGTGGGAGACAAAAAAAATAATTTCTAGATATGGCACCTTCTTCACTGGCACACCTGGGTCTAGAAGGGAATGTGTACATGTATACATGTATACAGCCTCGTAGCTGATGACACAGGCTGCTAACAGTCCTCATAAAAGCAGCCTGTTAGATATAGCAAGAAGCTACTGCAGTCCAAGATCCATTTGCTGTGACTTGGATTGCAATTATTAATATGGATCCGTCGAGGTACAGGACATTGAAGTGTCTGGAAAGAATGTTAGTAGAGAGAGATGTTTCCATCCTCTCATTAAAGTCGTTCAGAAATAGGGAGTTCTTTTGTGATCACTGGAGAGCAGGTTCTTTCATTCTTTGTGAGCAGTGATTACTACTGTAGTCCCACACACCCTTCAGTGAGATGTTTAAAGCTTACTTGCAATCTCAGTGCCCCTGAAATAGTTTGTTTTGAAATCACTACCAGCAACATGAATCTCTGAGGTATATTTGCTTGCCCACAGGTACCTAGAGGTGATTTGATTCTACCTCTCTCTGACAGCTACTTTGAGATTCCGTCTCTCTACAGAGGGCATTTAAGTAGCTAATTTGGACACTTTCGGACAGCTGTATTTGAACTGATAGAATCTTCTCTTTTAGAGATCTATAGCCAGCTACTATAAAAAGAGTAACAGTATCTTTTTCTGATTCATGGAGTAGATTGAACACTGGCTTTCATCTAAAATGACTGTATTTGGTCATGGTGTTGTCATAGAATAATACAGTTTATATCACCATTTCCTACTGGGAATTGCTGAGTCACTGGAGTAATTGCTTATGAACATTTTCTGCAACTACAAAGAGAAAACAGAGCAGCAAAACAACAAAAGAAACCTAAAAACATGACAAAGGATCGTTGAATCCATCTCTGAGATGTATTTTACTCACTTCATCCAAGTGAGAAAGGAATAACTTGAGGTCCCAACGTGTTTGAAAGGCAAGATTGACTTTTCTAATCATCTTCAGAAGGAGCACACATTTTCTGAAGATCTCTAAGTTATGAAAGATTTCACAAAAAGCATATGTGGATGGAAGAAGAGCTCAGCTCCTTGTACTTGTTTGAAGCAAAACAAATGTTTGTTTTAGGCAGGCACAAAATATATATTGTTGGTCATGTGGCAAGCAAGGTAGTCATGTTCTACAGTCTTCTTCATAGAAAAAGCAAATACTCAAAGGGAGGGAGGGAGCGAGAGATGCCGAAGATAAGACTTTCAGGGTTTGGAAAAATGTCTTTTTTACTGAAGGTTGGAACCTAAAGACATACTTTTACTAGCTGCAATACTAAAATTATCCATTATCTTAACATGTCAAAAAAGTACAATCTAAGGGAATGGAATTCTTTTATCTTGCCAAGTCTTATACCTCTGGATTGGTATATGACTTCAGCTAGAGGCAAGTGGGGACCACAGTGTCTTCTAACATCTCTTAAGTCCTATTTAAGCACTATTTACAGACAGGAAATATCTAGAAAATAATTCATTTTTCTCAAAGTATAGTGCTCCATTCTGGAAACAGTACTGCAGCTGAAGCTTTTTTCCCTCCTTTATAGTGTCTAATCAATATTCCTATTAACACATCCCAAGAGCAGTGCAGCAGAATCTAGGTGCCCTTTGTGAACTAGTTTAACCCTCAAAATCCCTAAAAATTATACTAGCCATCTGGCTGCTTTTTTTGTATGGAATATTTATTCTTTTTCCCCTCAAAATGTATCACTTGTTCCTGTGACATTTCATTTTGTTGACCTCAGACCATCTGTCCAATTTGTAAAGATCATTTTGAATTCTGATCCAGTCCTCCTGAGTGCCCCTTTCAGTTTGTGTCATCCGCAAATACTGTAAATGCACTTACTCTTTATCTTCCTTGTCATTAATCAAACAATTGAATAACACAAGGCATAGGACAGATCCCCATGAGAACCAATTTGCATTTCTCTCCACAAATTACAGTGAATCATCAATAACTATTCTGCCTGTCTTCTAAAGAACAAATGGACCATACCCTAGCCAGCTATCTGTTCCCTAGATAGCTCACTAGAGCCATAGGTTCATTGTGTGCTAATGAGGAAGTTATGTGCAGGTTTACTGAAACTGATACATATTTGTTGTAGGTTGGAAAGG